>JAHZMT010005213.1:0-34723 GCA_027743785.1 Sinhomidia bicolor
ATGTGTATGTTCAGGTGACCTATTGACCAGTAGTAGCAGTGAACTTGTTTTTGGTTCCCAGCAAAAATACATATATCCACCTACTTGCATTGAGAACCAAGATATAAACATGATAAAAATAGCAGTAAGGACTAAGGAATGTGATATCAGGATTTTACGACTTTTGCTTCTTCACTGTCTTTCTATCAGCGTTTTGTTGGGTGGCTGAACATTACATACGTACATTCTGTCAATTATCCAATATTTCTGCCTGCATAGAACTGGGATAAAAACGTTGCCGCCGTCGCCGCTCTCATGGAAACTAGAAGTTTATCACCACCACCTTTTCACATTTCATGGAGCATGCATTGCATGTTGTAATATGTTGTAATAATAACAACAATATCAAATAATAAATTATGGTAACCACAATTGATGATTTATTATGACGGTCATTAACAATACAAGCGCGCGAAGGATTATTGTGACTTGTGCCGTGCCTGCCTGCGTACAAGTACAAACTGTAGAAAGTGCAGAGTAGTGACAGAAGAAATTTGTATTGAACAAAAATCATCCATCATCATCATACACAAGTCGGCGCATCGACAGCATCATATTATTATTCAACAGAAAAAGAGTTCTGCTCTGCTTCTTTCCATGACTCCGTGATAACCTGCTACTACTCATCTTTTAATTTACATTTTTGAGGAAGTGAAGTGGAGTACCTATAGTGTACTCAAATGAGTACTGCTGCTTCTTCCAATAATTAAAAAATGGATGACTAATTTCTAGACTGTAATTCGATAGACTATGACTGTTCTTGTTTTGCTCATACTCAAATAATCTAAGTAATCTATTCAATTGCACCATAAATACTTTTAGTAGTGGCTTATAGAAGAATTTATAATAAAAAGACTTTGAGTACGTATGCTTCTAAGATTATCACAATTCAACATTTTAACTATACTGGTACAAGTGAATTTACTCTTTAATCTCTTTCAGACAAAATGACAATTTAAAAAGTCTGAAGAAATCTGTCGATATTTTTATGTGTCAGTGTTCAATATTATAAAGCAATGATAATAGAGAGAAAAGTAAAATTCTTTTATGCATTCTTACATACTTCAACAACTGCGGTCAATCATAAACACGGAAGCGAAAAGTCAGAAATTTGGACGTGGAAATAACGTTTGGAGAAAGAAAAGGTAAGTCTGAGTAGGTTAAAAATGATTTTCAAATTTGTTTTGATGACGCATGTAACTCCAACAATGGAAACCAAAATGAACGCAATTATTGTATGCGTATATTATTTCTTAATTATATTAAATAATACAAAGCCTGTTAGCTTAAGAAATTGACTCACAAGCTATAGCTTTATTTCTATTTTCTTTCAGCTGCAACTAGTTTTTCATTTTTATTCAAGTATTTTCCAGCTACTGCAATTTTTTGTTAAACAAAATTTAAAAATCTGCTGAAAAAATGACCGATGTTAATGACATTAGTGCCGTTCATTCTTGACTAGAACCGGTTTATCTGTAGCTAAAATTGTAACATGGGCTGGTCAATAGATACTATACGCTGAGATGGAGAATGTAAAAAAATAATGACAGCAAAGTAGCCACTAGTTTGCACTTCCAGGAATGGGAAAGGCATTTCTATTTTCCAGCGACGATCAGCTATATTGCCTATTCATCTTCTTATGAAACTTGGCTGTAGATGATCTCAAATGTAAAAAAAGAAGAAATGCTGTTTTTACACATATCGGATGAGTGTAATAATGTGATAAAAAATACAACGTACTGACATACTTTTAACCTAATAAAAAGTTTTAAAATGAGGAAGTTTTAGCTTCACTTTGTAGATGACCACAGACCTAACGTATAGGTTGACATTTGTACATATTCCTGTACCTAGTTTCTAGTTTAGTGGCGTCCTTCTTTATTTGTTATCTCTGTTATATTTTATGACATTTATTGATTTCAACAGTCCAATGACCGATACTCATTTAAGTGGTGGAACAGGGGAAGTGTTTTTCCAATGGTATGACGACGACTCGACTTGATAACTCATAAATAAGCGTGTACGCGCATTTAAGTAACATTAGTAACGTTAGCATTAAAATCATAGAATTTGATCACGTAGTATCAAAGCATATTTTAATATTTTATTGCATAAATAAAAATCACTCATACCAATAATAAGTGCATCCTGACATGGGTTGCTCCAAATGACTAATAATTACTACTAAAGAATTGCTTTTGTCGTTAATTTGAAAAGAAAAGTACATTTTCGAGTCAAAGACGTAGAAAAGACATTAGAGTAAGAGAGAGAGAGAGAGGGAAAAAATCTTACAAGACTATTTATACAAACGAACGTTACGTGACGTTATAATATATAATATTTACAAGAGTAGCATTATTAGACATGGGAGAGAACAAAAGAAAAAAATGATTTATCAGCAACATGAGAGTATACAGTAAAAAACCAATAGGACAACTGTGACCTGACCTCTGTGATCCCACTAGGTCACTAGCCTACTTGTTTCTTCTTCTTCTTCTTCCTTCGGTAAACCACTCATCTTTTTTTTTCGCTGACAACTCTCTTATTAATGCAACACAGATTGATGCAAGATTGATGCATTTCAGCTTGGTATATTATATAAATCCAGCCATCAGAAGTAGTAAAAGTAGTAGTAGTAGAAAAAGGATTGGGAGTGAGAAAGCTATAAAAATTTAACTAACAAAATAACATCTTCCTTGTTCTATCATTCATTCATACGAAACGCTTACTTGTTAGTTGTTGCTTGTGCGATGAATGACTGGGATTATGTTGGATTATGATAGAATGTGTGTGCAGTTGAATTTTAGGAGAGGGTTGTTGTTATCTATCATCGTAGCTTGAATGTTTGTGTCATCTTATAAAAAGCTTGAATGTTCGTCGTTAATTTTCTCGATGATAAACATAAAAATCAACATTACCCCCGTCATCAACAAGAAAGATATATACTGATACGTAAAGAGTATAAAATCAATTTTTAATTTACGTTCATGATAGTGTCTTGACCAGCCACCCACACAATTGCATTTTGTAGTGTATAAGCAGCAAAAGTTGGAAATGTACATGTTGTTGGTTATACAAGTGCACAAACACACATTTATAAACGTTTATTATTAGGAGCAGTAACAACAAAACATCGCTATATCATAGAAGAAGACTGACCGACGAGCACTGAAAACGAAGAAGAGCTACAACACAACGCAGCAAACATAGCGCTTACTGTTGCCAATTGAAAATATCCATTTTAGCCTAGCCTAGTTTATTTCGTTCAAACTTTATTGCTTCTTATAAACTATTGATAATGATAATGGCTGGCTGGTGATGTTTAATGTAACAACAAACGTTATGAAGTTTAATTTTCTTGATGAATACCATGTTTCTCTGTGTATGAGGCTTGCTACACATGAATAACTAGTGCAGTTACAAATGGAAAAATACGTATCGCGCTTTGCTTTTATTGTCAATAGAGTGTTTGGTTACTGTAAGGTCCTAATATGTACGTTTAAAAAATTAAAGTTTACAAACCTACACTTTTCAAATCGTTAATAAATTTGACAATTTTCAGCATTTTTTTGAAATCGTAACGACCGGCAACGGTTTAGATTGAGACACAAAACACCAAATTGTCCAAGCAAGTAGGCTGCATAGCACGAACTACGAACTAGAGAAAATTAATGTACCTACTAACCAACGGACAGAAGGAGCTTATTAAATATTGCTGTATTTTGTTTAAAAAGCGTCACATTAGACATTACATAAATTTGTACGATTCATTTCATTGAGAAAAAAAGTTTATCCGCCTCAGTTAAAAGTCATACACGAGGAGTTGACGATCTATGAACCTTTGCTCCTTGTTTCATCAACTATGTCTATACTATGTCAACTTTTCCTCTTCTATCATAATACCACCAGTTTCTCTTTTTAATCAAGTTATCAGGAAGAGCAGAGCGTGTGTATCAATGGCCTGTGGGAAAAGATGATCGCTGTTAGAGTTGAAAATAGTGGATTCATGCATACTTTTTTTCAAAAGTTTTGTCTAGTTTTCTTCGGCCTGAAGAGGCAAAAACGAATTGCGAAATAATAAACATTAGGAGCAATAAAACTAATAATTAATTAGATCAGCATCTCCAATCTTAGTACATGTATCAATAATAATATATGTAATTTCTGCTTTTCATAAATGTTCAATCTCAATTCATCTTGACATATCCGGGATAAGTTTGTATTTTTTTTATTTCAATACGTATTAAAGCTAAAAAGGATTAGTGTTGTGGATGCAATTTATTTATAGGCATTCGTGTTCAAAATTGCTGTTGTAGTTTTTTTTTAAGTAGACAGTAAAAGGGAAATAATATGTATCAATCAGATAGTTATAGTTACACATACAAACATAACAAGTTTGCTGTTCAGTGAAATAGCGATACAGACTATGTAAATGTAGACGTAGCGTCCTAGATCAACTGAAAAAACCTGTCTGAGAGATTTAATGAGAAATATGTACACAGCAGCGGTATTTTTGTTGTTGAACCCGCTGCTTGCATGAAGTCGATGTAAAAGGGAATCAAAAATTAGATGTTGTTAGTTTCAAATCATGATGCAATTGATTATCTGATAGTTAGTTTTATGGAAAAGGGTAGTTTTGTAAACATAGTTAATCCGCTGTAATAATAAATATGATTTCATCTTATTATTACGTATTTCTTTTCTGGAACAAGGTAACAGCTTGCGTAGAATCACTCTGTTGTTGTTGCTGCTGCTATTGCTGCTATGAGTAACAATTTCAACTTGACTCTTTAAAACCAAGTTAGAACACGTAATGTTAAATGTCTAAAAAAATGTAATATAAAAAGGTAAAAGAAATCGCTTCTTCCTGTTTTTGTTTGTTGGCTATTCATTCAGCGAACAAAGTTTTTTTTCATGTTGAGCTCAATAGCATCAAAAACAGTTCTTGGATCTCTATAAAAATATTAATACACACACACACACACATTTAGGTAATCAAATACAAATACAACTGTCAACAGTGGTATAATCACGCGGTTCGCCAATAAGGTTATTTAGAGTGAGTTACTTTTTCTGATAAGATTCACGTTTGCGTGACTGCATTTTAATACTGTTCTGTCCCCTTTTATGTTATCAGTAACAGAAAAATGCCTACAACTACATATTCAACAGACATAAAATATAGAACCAGAGTATGTCTTGTTGCTTTGGTTTAACCATAAAAATTCTGGATGTGCCATTATCAGACTCTTCCTCTGCTCTACTATCACTATCATCATTTTTTAGTAATGTAAACAGATAGAGAAAGTAAACTGAATAGAGTTGAGTCCAAGGTACTTTTTCAGACTCGTGAGAGCTTTGAAAAAAGTGGAATTAAAATCCAAATAATAATAATTTGTGGAATTGCGATAACAAGAGTAGAAAAAGTTCCTTATTGGTTAAATTACCGCTTGAGAACCATTTTCATTTAACATAATACGACTTTTGTCAACACGAGGTAAATATTTTTTTAAAGATACCTGCTTACACTTTCTGTCCAAAGCTACGCCATATACTTTTTTGAGATATTGTATGGCTCTAGTAATCAAACGCGACACTAGCACTAGTGTCGCACATCATTTTAAACATATGGACAATAATAATTTAGGTAATGTATACAAAGGCTATGAAGTTCTCAAGGGATTTTTGTTGGTACACAGAAGAATGTAATATGTAAGTATTTATAAACCTAAAACGATCGTGTAACCCTAAATGTAGTGCAAGGCGACATGCTTTGCTCAATCGTTTTAATATTTTATAATCATAAATTCTATCCATGAATGAACCAAACAAAAGTGGTTTACAAAAAAACCCTAGAGATTTTTAGCAACCAATCCAGTCTATTAGATTCCAAAAGAAATATCTTATTTACAAATACTTGCCTTCATGGGTCCTAATCTAATAAAATAATTCCAAACAACAAAATTTCTGCATTTATGCTGCACTATTGTTGTATACTTTAGCACATCATAAAAACGAAGGTGACGACAAGTATGTATATGCATGTGATTATGTCTCACTTAAATAAATTTTGTTCAAAGCATTTACGTTGGGTCTCTAGATTTACGGTAATCTTGCATAATTGCAAACTGTTAGAATTTTAAAATTTAATAACGTAGTATGTGGGTGGGAATTCTTTTTTGTTATTTTTTCACCGATAAGAAGAAGTCTAATACATTATAGTGAATGGTAATTTCACATACAGTTTTATGTTAAGTAGCGCTTGTTTGCTGCAAGCAAATAAGGTGGCTATATATGAAATGTTAAAGAAATGAATATTTATGAATATTGATGAGATGAATTGGTTCATTGAGAATAAATGAGTGACCTGGTGCTTGTTTAAATGAGTACCAATCCAGACGTGAACCTCTGCGTATGTTCCCGTGGACTTATTAAGGTATACAAACCGTAGGCGTAATAGCAGCATACGATGACAAAGGAAGATGAAAGAGAGCGCTACAATTTGTCGATTTTAAAAATTTCAAACTTTTAAAACGCAGATTGTTTAGTTTCTAGGAGACTGGCTATTTAAAACAATCTGATTTCTCGTGATAAATTCTTTATTTTTCATTAAGTTCATGACATATTATACCGTAGAATGTAGAATAAGAGAATGCGCTTTAAAGAGGACGCCCTAATTTAGTAGGACTCCTAAATATATGCATGTATATTTATTGTATTATTCTATTCACTCTTACTAAATATTAAGTGTTACAGTCATTTATTGATTTTATGTTGTCGGTCCGTCCTTACGATAAAGTGATTTTTGTTTTTTTAAATTGACTTAAGCAACTATTTGTGTATTTTCATAGCTCTTTTCACTTTGTGATAATATTTTCAGTGTAACTTTCAATGGCAAGTATGTATTTGATATAGTGACGATTTCAAATATTGCAAATTATAAAATATGACAAGTTGAGTTTCATCAAAAAACTTTGTATACATGTTCTTGGGCAAAAATTTTAAAAATATACTTGACGGCTTTTAATACGTTGTTGCTAAATAGTACAACAATGAATACCGTCATCGTTTACGTTGCCACTTGATTATACGTTAATATTACTGCATTATAATATCAAGCCACCATAAACCATATAATGCAATGTAATGAGCAAAGCGCACGGAAGGTGTTGTTTTTTCGCTTATCCGTCAATTTAACCTGAATCATATTTTGTGTAAGTATTAGGCATATAGCTACTTTACATAATATTATCCATTTGATGACGAACATTCCTCTATTCTTTTCATTTAGCTTACAACTTTTCAAATAGATATTTCTGACTGTTGCATTATTTGTGTCAGAAGATCAAGTGATACATTCTCAATAACAATTATATAATGATGATTGAAAGTCTGTTACGCAGAAAAATGAACAAACTTTTCTCATAGTCACATCTCAACATCTCATAGCTGAAAATGTAAATTTTATAGCTTATCATCACGTGAATATAAGTAGCGAATGACTAACGGTGAGTGGCTGGCTGTCGTCGGTGTAAGAGATTAATGCTGAAAAATCATCCACCAACCGAACATTGTTGTTTTTTAGTTCTTACACCTTATATTTTTTACCTAATAATATCTATTTACTAGATAGGCTAGATGACCAATAAAAGCTCTTCTCATCGCTATGAATATCTTTCTGTATTCCGTTGTAGCTAACACCATTTTAAACGTTAAATACCTAATAGAGCTACTACGTGTGCGGTTTCCTCTTATCTTGTCATGGAACACTGCTTAATTTAAAAAAATGAACAGCAGCAATGCAGTAGATGTAGTCAGCATTAGTTTTGAGAAGCAACAAATACAGCACTATACTTTTTGTGCTTATCTTTCGGTGTCACTTTTCGCTGATAAAGAAGCAAAGGTATATTTGAAGTGGCTCCATAGTTCTGTTCCATAATGCTAATAGTACTCAATGGGAAACCAATAGGGAAAAATACAAGGTACTCTGTTCAAGTTACTAGTATCTCAATTTGTTACTAGAGGCTGGGCTGCTGGAGAAATAGTTAACTGTGTGACGTTAGCAGTTATGCCGAGCTTTAATGAAATAACGTAATTCTTTCTTATAGCTCAAGATACATTTCTACGAATTTGTCACATTTCCGGTTATGATAGTAAGACTAAATGTCAATTTACTTACAAATACCTATACAAATAAAAATTTCATCAAAACCTATTTATAAAGTTTTAACATAGAAAGTAGCGAAAATACGTCAAGTGTTAGCCGAAAAGGACGACACTGAAGTCTAGATTTTTTTTGGTAAGGCATATTATTTTTTTAAATTCTACTGTTTAATGGTGTGGGTGCAGTGCGTTCTTTGTTTGCTTAGCAAACTTTGCTACAAGACTACCTGTATTCAACTTTTGTAATCTGTCTTGTCTGTCCTTATATGACTACTTGCCGACGTTTGTACGGTATGTTAACAGAATCTTGAAATTACATTCTATTGCTTTTTGTGCTGTCTCTCTTTATACTGGTTTTCGTCTTGGCTGCTGAGAATAAATCCTAAATTGCAGTAAACAGCTTACTAATTGCCAGATCCCTCATTACGGTAAAAAAACTAACTTCGTATTCGAATACTTCACATTTCAAATGTCTCCAAGAAAAGGTTTTAATGGGATTCCTCAGTAAACAACTTTAACATTTTGACCAAGAGAAACGAGGCGACATAATTTTCAGGTGCGAATGAATTACGTTTATGTGAATGCTCGTGAACATGATATTTTGGGAACTTACACAGCTATTCGAATTTTGTTTCTGCCGACAATCGATCGCTACCAGTCACTAGGGCCAGCTCTGGTGCATTTATTTTAAAGTCAGCGCTCAACTGCAACCTTCACGACTTCAAGAACCGTTTTATACTAGTATACATTATACATTGCGCACCTATGTAGGTATATGCATTTAACAAAGTATGGACTTTCTCTGATACCAGTACCAGTACACTGTATAGAAACATACATGCATAAAAAGATTTAGTAAGTCAATCAGGAAGTAAAGAGCCAGTAACACAGCAGATTTCTGTACTATTATGCCATCAACTTTCCAGAATATTAACGTTTTTTACAACATAAATTCGAAGTGCATTTTTAAATGATGTTTTAATGAGATGACTATGAAATTATTTTTCAATTATTTAATGGTAATAAAAATTTAATAGCTAGTTATGCTAGAAGGACAATTTGTAAAAAAATACGTTTTTAATTTCGAGTGGCTCGTTTCTCTTTTCATTTTTTCAAATTTAGTCAATTGTATTCAAAATTATGTTCATTTGAACTTTGTTTTCTATTATTCTCAGTATCCAGTCAGGTTCTGTCGTTCTGTGACGAATCTTCAAGATTTACGGTTTTCGGCTAACGTAAACGTGGATTTAAAAAATATTCTTAATCTTATCCAAATTTTTATCAATTATAGAATTTTATTTTATTTTTTACGTTTTGAAATAGATTAGACTATCAATCAGTTCTAAGGTCTTGTTTCTAAAGCCATTCGTTCTGGCTATAAACATAAGCCCTTGCCCATTATTAAATTATGATCACTTTATAATTATCTAAAAATGGAGTTTCAGTAAAATGCGTATCTCCATCAAATTAATGTGTTGTAAACATTATGTGACTTGCTGAATGGAACGTGTCATAATGAAGAAATCTGCTACTTATTACTGGCGTATCTTGCCAATCGTAAGTACCCTGCCGGTTTTTCTGTCAAGGTACTTAACCTCACTCCTCATGGACTACATTGTAATGATTGAAATTTAGTACAGTGACTATAAGGTTCATTAAAAGTTAAAATTAATCAACTTGTTACAAAGCCTTCGGAAATTTTTAAAACATTGATAAAGGTACTATCTCTGCTATATGATCCGTAACATCGACAAAAGTGTTTTGAATTGGACATGGACAGAAAACTTGTTCGTATTAGTTTCTGCTTAATGGGTTTACGTTGTATTAGTTGTTGTAATTTAAGTTGCTTTAAACGTTCATTTTTGAAGAAACTTTATAGCGTTAAAAATCGTCTTTGAAAAATGGAAATTTTAAAACGGTAGTCATCACTAGCTTATTTTCCCCCATGTTGTCTCTGGTCCGAATAGGATAAAATCCCAACCAATGATCATTCGAATCAAAACTATTCTGTTTTATATACCACCAAGGCTTATCGATGGAGCCGTATTCAAAGTTCTCACATTGCCCATAAATGAGACAATCGAGAAAAAGTGTAATTATTAGTCCATATCAGTGCCTCCCTCTTTTACCGCTGGGAAAATATGCTGAAAAATCTCGACTTTCTATTAGAAAGAATCTTGGTGCCATTTGTTGCCATTATTCCATTTCAAACAATGAAATAGGTACCTGGGTACATTACATCCAAATTACCAAGTAAATAAACAAGGAAAGACGCCATGGCAAATTTAGTTGTCACGCATAAGTAACAGTGTTCTTAACAAGTTGTTATTTTAAAAAAACGATAGTGAAAATCAAAACATTTTTAATGCTTTTGTGAGCGCATAAAGTTTAATAGCAGCTTTAAGTTTTCAGTATTTTATATAAATAATATACGGATACACATTGAGTAAATTCATTTAAACGTTATACATTATTGATTTCCTTTGTTGTTTCGCGTAATAACTTACCTTTCTATGCTACTTTCATGTTTCTTGGCAACCTAAACGGAAGCAGACGAATACGGCAGCTACTAGGACACTATTATGAGGATGATGGCAGAGGACGCACTGTTCAATTTACGATGGGATGCACAGAGGTCAGCCCTATTGGGTTCCATGGCCTCTCTGTACCGCGAGGAAGCATTTGTCGACACAACGATCGTGGCGGATAACAAGATTTTTAAAGCACACAAGCTCCTCCTCTCTGCCAGCAGCTCTTATCTCAAAAACATTCTTGAGGTGAGTATGTACTGTGTAATTTGTAAATGGTTAACTTTGCATTTGTGTGCTAAATAGTTTGAGACAGGCATATAAGAAGAGAAAAAGTATAAATATTGCTTTATGAGCGTGTGCCTGCTTGACTCAAAATAGATTTTCTATGCATGCAGTAAAAGTCAAAAGTGATAATGCACATCTTCTTTGTAGTCTTTCTATTGACAAAGGAATAAAAGTACAGCTTACTATTATCGTCCAATTTTATACTGATACGTCGTCGTCATCATCATCATCGTCACAATCCATCGATATATTTTTGCCATCTTGTATTTTTATTTTGTTTTTCTCCTCAACTTGTCACATTATTACTTTTGAAATGCATAATAATGCCAGATATATATTATAGTTAAGTAGCAATAAAATGGTGAGAAGATGATGATGGCGAGGGGAATTTTGAATGCTTGTTTTTTATCTTTTCTCGCAAGAAATTGATTTTTTGACAGTTTATTAGGATAAGTAATGATACCTGATATACTAAACAATGATGATACTGATCATCAGGCGGAATTTTAATGAAATTAACTCTTAGCTACATATTATGTACATGCGCTATGACTTGAAATTTGCAGAGCGTGCCAGCCTCTCAACATGCAGTGATTTGTATGCCACAAGTGAGCTCAATTGATATGAGCAACTTGCTAAGATTCATATACGAGGGTCAAATTAAAATCAATCGACGATCTCTTCGTCCATTTTTGACTACAGCCAAACTACTCCGAATCAAGGGAATGGACTTTGAGCTCAATGAGGTATGTCTGTGCGCATTTGCATTTCCCGTTCTCAGCACACATGATGATGCCTTGAATTATTTATTTTTATGTGAAAAAAACATCATGTGTGAATGAGAGATAAGTCGTCATGCTATTTTTCGTCGAGATTTACATAAATTTTTGAATCGTTGTAGGATCTTGATGCAGCATTACCCCCGCCCAGTAATAACTATAATTATAATGTTCAAAATGTCAGCTCCCTGCCCAGTCCCATAAACGCGAACCATTATACAATAGCAAAGAGACCCGCTCCACCACCCTCCTCCTCAGCGAATGGCGAGGGAAATAATAACGTGGACGATAGCAATAATAATGAGGACGACGAACCACCCTCGCCAAAGAGAGCGTCACACCAGCAGCCAAGTAAGGAGGAAGATGCAGATTTTGATCGAAGATCACCATCGGCTCCAAATGCTACTTCTGGTAACGATTCTGAGTCAGGTGAGCACAGAAGTGGTGAGTGTCCTAATGCAAGTTGTAATAAACGCAATAAAGGGTCCGCCGGAAGCGTGGTGAGCGAATCCTGCCCTTCACCCCACACCAATAATAACAGCGGGAGCAATAACATTATTAGCAGCAGTGACAACAATGAGGACCATCCCTTACCCACTCGCTCTGAATGTGATGGGAGTACTCATTCCGGTGAAATGGACATGACAATTTGCTCTGATGTTGGCGAAGAAAGCAATCAAAGCGGTAGCATGGAACCATTGCAGCTTATTTCCCTGTCCAGGCTAGCAGCAGCTTCTAATGCAAAGGCTACAACGATAGATGATAACAGTGAAGGGGCTCTAAATTTGGTAGATCATCATGGAGATAGTCACCATCATCAGCACGACCTTGAACTTCGTGGTCACCATCATTCCTTGCAACACCATCACAATAGAATGATGCTGGGTGATCGGGACGACAGAGAGGACAGAGATGACATCATGAGTAACGGGGCAGGTCCGGATTATGACGATGACGACGATGATGATCACTCGTTTTCCATGAACATTCAACCGGAAGTATCTTTACGCGAGTCGGACGAGTCTTACAGTGTTCACAGCAATAGCAATGAAAGAAGGTCACATCATGGCTCACCCCATTCCGGTCTGGAAATCAAGCAAGTACCCAACCTGTTAACCACTAGTGCCTTTGCCGGACTACCTATCGGAGGATCATCTACAGGAATGACATTAACACCATTTGGAACGGGAAACGCTCTTCATAATTTGCATGCATTGAAAAACTTTAACAAACTTCGACCTCTGATACCCAAAGCACACCAACAGAGCTCCAGCGCAGCGGCTGTAGCTGCTGCTGCGGCAGCATGCCAGTTTCAAAGCATGAGTGAAGGGATACTCATGAGAATGATGAAGGGAGAGCCACCTCGCTTGTCTGTGGGAGGAGGAACGGCAAGTGGCGGTAGCAGCACAAATGCTGGTAGCGGGGGTGTTTCTCTTACCAGTAAGCCGGGAGCAGGATCCTCGTCCTCATCATCCTCAATTCTAAGTCACACTAATTCATTCTTTGATCTCGGCCACGGGGATACGTAAGTGTACTTTATTTACGTTACCTTTGTTTAAATGCCCTAAATGGTAGTAGGGATTATTCATTTATGTCAAAAGTAAGAACGGTTCTCATTATAAAGTAGCGAAAGCTTTTGTCTGTTGAATCAACGTTATAAGTTAATCTGAGTTTGTCTGTTACGGTACATACATACATACATAGGTAAATAGATTATATTATGCGGTTTAGTATCAGTCGTTACCACAGATTGATTAGAAGGATTAAAATATTTTTACACTATTCCGAATCTCTTTATGACAATATTTAATTATACACATTCACATATGCCTAGGTATGTATCTGTAGTGATTAGCGATAAATTGGCAAAAAAATTGAAAATTTTGTACTCAATAAAGTTATGACCATATCAGAACAGAGAGGAATCAATAAGACCTCGCCTCGCAATATTAACACTCTATAATAATATCAGTAGTAAAAGTAAGTAGCGTCTTGTTTTGTTTCAGCTGCTCTAGTTATATTTTTAAAGTACGACGAAATGCAAAATGCGTATTGAGAAGCTATGTTTACTACCCCAAACTCAATTCATATGCAAATATTAATACGAGTAAGCGATTTATAGCAAGATTTCACTACTACTTATTGAGGGCATAGAGGATATGAGAATATTTTACCAAAGATTAAATCAATCATTTCGCAATTTACTCATTTGAATCAAACATGCACGGGTTGCGTATTTATCATATCATATTCCTGATTTGTGCGGTTTAAGTAATTGATTGATTGATATTCAGTTATGCACTCGCGCCAGACTATGTTTTTGCTTTCTTTTGAATTGCAAGCAAATCTATTCTCTGACTTGTAACTTGACGTCATCTAAGTCGGGTGTGAAAATAGTCGACAGTCATTCTGACAGGAAATCAATACATCCTCTCCATCATCTCAGCACACAATCTTTTTTTATATTTTCGTTACTAGTAATAGTTACAAAATAACAGCTTCACCAACTGTTTGCTGTATTAAGTCGTAGAAAACATATAAAAGCTTAGAAAAAGGTGCGCAAAAAAATATAATTTTTATGATGAATGAGCAAAAATATCATAATAAGTTTTAAATGTAAGGGAAATTTTTCTCAACCCATCAAAGAAAGCAATTATCCCAAAAAAACCTTATCGTTTTTTCCACTAATTTCATTTCATAATTGTAAGTTCTCTAAATGATTGTTATCACAATTTGAATTTTTTCGTTTGCTTGTGAGCCATAGCCTTGATTAGCCACAGACAAATTGCTGTTGGACTGACCATTAAGAAGATATTCATGCATCGTTGCGTAGCTAGCAGTGCAATCTAAAAGAGTTGGTTATTCACATTTTTTTTAACCTAACCTTACTTGGCATTCGTAGTAGCAAGTAAAGTACGAAAAATATAAAATGAATAAGAGTAAGAATGCAACCAAAGAAAAATATAACAAATTGCCTCTCTTAAAATGCATGTGAGTGCCTACAACAAAAGCGTGAGCAGTATTATTGAAGCAAATCTTTTTTATCTCGGTCTTAGAAACATTGGTAAGTGTTGTAAAATAAATTAATCTTGTGCATGTGATGCTGTGCTACCACAGCTCTATTTTTGTTGCGTATTATTGTTTTTTTTGTACAGCATTTAGTTAATGTTAATGTACAAGAATAGGCATATAAATAAATGACAAGGTGAAAATTACGCACGCAGAAAATGTGAAGAATCTTAGGAAATGAGCAAAATACGATAGGCTGAGAATGGGCTGTAGAATGAAATAATAGACCCATGCCGACACTACCACATAATAATACTGATAATAACTAAGATATTACAAATCAAAAAGAAGCGGCACTCGTAATAAAACAGTTTTGGCAGGTATACATTATTAGTACCTGGTAAGTACCTACATGCTAAATTTGAAGTCAATTACATAAAAGGTGCAGGTAATAAAGCATACTTGACATTTATTGACCCGTACGGTTATGTAAATTGGCTGAAAATCAGTAGCGTGCAAAGAAAGACGCTTGTCTGTAGTACCTCTTTACAAAATGCATATACCCAGTTGAACAAAGTATTTCGAAACTAGAACGTGGACGGACAGATGGACGGACAGACTGACAACCTAAATTTATAAGTAGTACGGTCTATTCTAAAAGTAATATAGAATTTGTAGTAGTCGTAATATTAGTAAACCAACAGAAGCAGCATCCTTGACAACAATAAATATGAGATATCACTTTTTTGCTGCTTCCACTATTCCAAGACTGCTTGGGTCGTCGTATCACCCATTATGTTATATTTCTGCTTTAGGTTATAATGCTCTGCTCTTTGCTGCATTATGAGAAAAAATTTGAGGATTGTTCGACAGGAAATGGCCATACATAATTATGCTCTTCTCTTAAGTTGAGATACCTCACTGGTTTATTTATACTTTGCTTATTCTTTTAAATTTTTGTTTAGGTTTTAACTTAAAGTTTTTTTCTAGTTTTTTTTGCTCGTTCATAGTTAGTTGTCTACTAATTTCCCCATCATTATTATCGTAGTCATAATAAAAATTAGTTATGTATTTAAATAATGTTATTGTTTACTGCCATTCTTTGATGAGCAGATAAAACATAACAGACAGTCAGGATAGAGCTTGTATATCTTATTTACTATCCTTACTTCTATTATGTGATGACCATAGAATGCATTTATTATTATTATTACCTATGAATATTACGCTAAAAAATATTAGCTTCAGTAGAGAGCATTTAAGTGCCGTTTTAGTGCTCTTCTTCGTGGAACAACGAGCATGTAATATACGATAGCGGCACATGAAAAAAATGTATAGTTTATATCGCGAATCATAACGACAAGAACAAGAGAGAATGATGAGACAAGGGATTATTTTTCTTTTTCAAACAACGTTTTTGCTAATTTTCTGAGCAAAATTGTAAAAATTATAGTTAAGCTGATAATGGCACAAGTTAATATTTTTAAAACTTTTATTATTACAGTGGATGCACATGAACAACTTCCATGATCACTCAATGTGATACAAATAGCAAATAGTATAGAGCCGACCATTTTGTAGCACACAGGTCACACAGGTAGTTGTTAGCAACAAAACGGAGTTTATTGCTGCCCGTGTGACCACTGAACTAAAATAGCTGGTTAGTTAATCAGAGTTGGTCAGGTGGTAGCAGTCAGGTGCAATACTGAAAATGATTTGGAATTTCCTGTTATTAAAACTAGATGCTGTTATAGCTTCGTATATAAAAGTACGAACGAGGGCAGACTCCGTGGCGATGTGGTTAATGGATTGTGATAAATTGCTATAGTTTAAGTTTTTGCAATCACTTCCTTTATTCATATTTTTTAAAAACATATATAGAGCTTCACAATAAGAAGGGAGACTTAATTGCTATTGTCTAGCAGTACACCAGTAGAAAAATGGTTGTTCAAGAAAGAAAAAAAAATTCGTTTCGCTATTGCCTGTCTTTATTTCCTGTGGTCGTACGCCATGCGATAACTCAAACGGTTTCTCATTCTGCCCCATTTCTGTTCAGCATGCAATTATTTGGGTTCTTGAGTAGTAGTGGTCGCTCGCTACTACTGCGGAGGAGGGCAGCAAATACAGATATTCATCTGCATTTTGTGATCCCATAAAATGTACAATTTTGTATAATATCTGATATTTGTCTTTTTAGCTGAAACTCATGTATAAGATTGTGAGTAATTGTTTTTATGCACTTTTTGAAATTTTATCATATTGGCCTAATCTTTAGTAGACAGTCAGCAAACTAATTCTTATTTTTCATAATTACAACGACTGCTGCTGCGGCTGTTTGGTTCAATAGCTAGTGATGTTGTTACAGTAAAGAATAGGGTTCCACTGTACTTTTTTTTAAAGCATCACCTAAATTTTATACAAGAAAGATGCATCCTGTTTTATGAAACACATTTGAATTACACATGGATACTTAAACAGGAAGAAACTTTCAAACGAGCGATACGCAGCATTATTGTTTCATGATGATGATGAAAAAAAACTAAAAGAAACTGCGTTGTCTTTATTGTGAGAAACTGCATTTTGCAAAAATAAAATGAAATATGTAACGCCATTAGAATGACAAAACTTGACTGTGACTGTACAGACAGGATGTTGGATTACATTTTCTTTTCTGGTATGAGAACATTCAACTTAAGTATTCTGCGCATTACAATAATAAATTAATCCATTATTTATGGATTACCCAATACACAATAGTTATTCGAAATTGCGCCAAGGCATTGCGTTTTATGTGAATTACGAAATTGTATGATTTTTTTGTGCACTCATTTACTCATTTTCACTCATTTAGACGTTTATAAAAACTTGATGATGTTAGGTATCTAGCAATATAGCGCAAAGTCTTTTGGTTTCTACTTCAAATTATTTGACTTCAATATTATACCACTTGCTCAACTGACACAAACTCCAATTGGTTGTTTTATATAAGTGTATATATATAGATACATAATGACTTCATCATTTACTTTAAACAATATTTACTTTAATAGAATGTTCTTCTATGACAACGCAAAACCAACAAGGCATTTTCCCCATCGAGCTAGAGCTAGCAAGTATTTTCCAGAATTTTGTTACAACTTGTTTCTTATTATGTAGGTGTGTGTGCGTAGATAATGACAGATAACAATGATAATGCAGTTTTTTCAGGACGAGTGTATCAACAAAGTCAAAAGTTTGTCAGATTTTTTTACTTGTCGTAAATTAGTCTTATAGCAATTAAGCAGTATTGCTGGTTGGCATTTGGTTATACTGTAACACAACGACTTAAGCCTTTTAACAAAGCGGTTTATCCATATCTAGTTTTTATACTAAACAACAGTGTTTCTGTATAGTATATGTATTGAAGTACGGGTCACGGATTTAGATACATACATACATACATATGAGCTTTGAAAGTCGTGGTTAAAAATGTTAAGCTTAAGTTGGGATGGATACGATACATAACGGTACAATAAGCTGCTCCAATCTTTGGATGGACCATCATGATTCATGCGTCAATATTGCTCATTGCTCAAAGATTTTTAGATGAAGGTACAAAACTATAATTTGCATTAAACTAGGGTCTTTTAAAAAATAAAATAAAAAGACGCTATCCAAATCCAGGAAACCTATATAATGTATATAATGTTAAAAAGCAAATAGTGCAATGGATACATGGGTGGCACCTTAATTTATGCTTCAATCATAGGTGGTCATAAACGATATTAGACTGTATGCAATAATTTTGAAAGTTTGAAACCGCTTAGAGCTATTTGGAGTTATCGGACAGACAATGATCATAAAATCATCAATTGTTTGCGCAGACTCTGCCACTTTAAAAACTGTCATTAAATTTATAAAAGCCGAAAAGTTTTTAATGTCAAGACAATAATTTTTGTGTGTACTTTTCTTTCCATTTTACCAGAAGTCATCATCACCATGGAGGAGCTGGTAGTAGTGGAGTAGCTGCAGGACTACGGAAGCAGAAGCGCTATGTGCAGTGCACCAGTTGCAGCAAGGTTTTGAGCAGCCTGTCAGCCTTGAAACGTCACATGGAGGACGTTCATTGCGCTCGAATACAAGGCAAGTGCTTGCTTTGCGGTAGAGTGTATTCTTCGCGAAATTCTCTCCTCACCCACGTCTACTCAGCACATAAGAAGCATCATGACTACAAAGCTGTGGCAAGAATTATCCGTGAGAGCGACTTTGAGCAATTTGCCACTGCTTAAAACTCGAAAATACACACGGAGGAATACCTTGTAATTTTTATTACCTAAAATAATAAACCAGACACAAGTAAATTAAGTAAGAAGAGAAGTAAGAAGGAGACACATGTCACATGGCGTGTTGGGTACCTCACCCTCGTAAAAATCACTAAAATAATTCCTTCCTACCTTAAAGATAGCTGTAGAAAACGTAGCAATAATGTAACGTGTAACATCTCGTGTGATAATTCATCTTTTTCATTGTACAGAGATCTATTATTATTATTATTCATGATTCATACTTACAAGCAACTTGATAAAGTAGAAGTAAGCATGCAGGTGGGAAATCTAATTTTTCTGTTGATATTTATGAGCTTCACCAATGGAATACGACATTCATAAAGAAATGACATTTAAACCAAGATATTTCAATAATAGTTTTGTAGCAGAAACGGTCGCAGGTATTTTTTTGACTTGGGAATCAAACAGACAAATTCCATTATATGGATATGACACTATTCACCAGTAATTAGCTTCGCTGTGGTTGTCGTTGTCTTTTAATTGAGAAAAGGATAAATCAGAAAAGGTTCATTAATCATAGTTATTTGCATAAAAATCAAATCGACAAACAAAGTAAAACTGCGAGAGAGCTCAGAATGGCATGTATTTGTGAACTAAAGCAAGTATCGGCGATGATGATGCGGTGGAATTTAAACGACTTTTTTTTCTTAGGACTCTTACTAGTTTTAGGTTTAGCACAAATTAGATACACTTGAAAAAATATGAATCATTGACTCCAAATAATATGTTAATAAATTAGTGATGACCTTTTGCTCAGGCTTTCTAGATATAATTTTCATTTCGACCTTTTCAAAATCGCATAATAATAATAATAAAACCATCGCGTAGCCTGGCGCTCTGCTCTTCGATATAAAGAAGTAATGACCGAAAGAATGCACTTTAAATCTAGTAATTTATTGGAGATATATATTTTCTGCGCCGTGCAAGGTTGGTCGCAAGTTTTAGTATATTTAATTTAATTGCGAGTCACAACAAAAGATCAGATCGAGCAAACTTGTTGTTTGAGGAAAGAAGAAGACAGACAAACAGTTTTGAACTTGAAATATATTGCTAAATTGAAGGTGCGGTCTCTGATTTCTTTTTAGTTTGTCTTGCTTTTCTACTACTACTACGATGAGGTCGGTGGTCTCTATGAGCAATTGAATGATATTAAACGAAGCAGTAACTATATGATATTTTGCAGCATAAAATGGACAGAGAGAAGCAGTAAGACAAAAAAGAGCAACGACAACGCGCAGCAGAAGAACAATAATACTAAAATAATATTAATACTGATAACAAACGCATTTTTGCAAGTGAAAAGAAAAAAAATCAAAAGCACCAGCGTATTACAATGGGATTGTTGTATAAAAAGTATGGTAAAGTACATAATATATTTACATATTTGTTAGTGTTCTTCTATTGGAATTCAGTTACTAGAGGAAAAAAAGAACCGGTATTTTAAATGACAATCAGTGTCGTGCAAAATAATACTGCACGAATATATTTTATATTTGCTTTAAAAACCCGTAAATATAAAAAAAATAAAGTTTAAAGTAGTTCATCTCTCTCTCTCTCGTGTGCGCTTACCCTTTTTGACATATGGACAAATGTGTAAATACAGAACAGAGTTGAAATTTATAAAATAATGAAGTAACGCATTCATAATTAGAGGCTTTCGACGTAAAAAGAACAATAAGTATGGGGAAATGAGTAAATAATAAAAAAGAAATAAAATTGATGCTTTGGGATTTTGAAAGCTGTGACATTTTTTAAATTGATATTGAAGTTAGCGGATTTGAAAGAAATTAAAACAAGAACGAAGAACAAAGAAAAATAAACTTTATTAAAGATACCTACCTTTTTATAGTGTGCTACTATTATGGTCAACATATATATAACGCAGTCAGGATTAGGATTTTGGTGGTCATCGTCACTATGATGTTGGTGGTACAGCTTCTAACTCATGTCTATGTACTTGTCTTTCTTTACTTTTTACACAATGATGAGGTCTGTGGTAGGGTGGTGGTGTAGTGGATTAGTGGTTTTTCGGTCACCACACACTTTACACTTTGTTTTTAATCAGATTAGAAATCATAAATATAACTAACTCAAAGGAAAAGAAGTCATACTGGTAACCGATGGCTAGCCACCCAGACTACCAATCATTTCACTTATTTTATTGGTATTGTAGTTTGTAGCAATTTTTTGATGTGAGGGATATATTTACTCATCTCGCTGGTATTTTTGACGAGGATATATTCCATAAGCATAGATGCTCAAATTCACAAATTAAATCATTGAAAATCTTGGAAACAACAGAAACAGAATCGATTGAAATTTTTGATAAAAGTTAAAATAAGATATTTAAAATTTTGAAAAATTTTGAAATTAGTATGCGATGCAAGTGATGTGACATATAGAGTGTATACATGATATTTTCTTAAATTAATGCACAGTAAGAAAAATATTTGATTTACTCAAAATGTTTATAGCACTCGGTTTTCCTAAAATATATATTTTATTTTGAGAATTGATGTTTCATATTTACTTCAGAACATTATTAATTTTAAATCAAAATGATTTTAATTTTCAGAGAAATTAAAGTCATGATTTTGACAATTTGCAATCAATTTTATAACTTTGAGCATCTATGTCTGCATGTAATCTGTTCTAGTACAACGAAGAAATACTTTAAATTAATTTAGGTATTTCATGTTTTTATTACCGTTCAAATAAGACGATGTTTTTGGCAATGTGCAACTTTTCCTCCATGTTTCTCCATCTTACTGTTTCTCTCATCTGTTAATTACTTTTTATATTTTATTGTAAATCCCTCCCAAGACAGGTCGTTGCGTGTGGTAAAGTAAAGAACACCAGCAGGCAACACACGACGACGGCGATGACTGATGTAGAAAGTTGAGAGAGAGAGAGAGGTTCTTTTCTTTTTGTTTAGTTTCATTTACATTGTTTCTGTTACACTTGTTAAAACAACAAGTTCACATTGAAAAAAAAGATTCAATTTATTTTGAACTTTTGTTTATTGTTGGCTGGCGCTGGTACACACACATAATAATAGATAGAATCCCAAGAAACAAATGGATGCATTTACACACGTTGCAAGTCACACATTAAAGCGTACATACGTTGCGATTAAATAAATAAATATATACGGTCATGACATAAAGATGGTTATGATGTTAATAATTACATTTACAATCTTTAATGTATTTTACTTAACAGTACATAATATTATTTTAGCAATATTGTTAGATTTATTATTATTATTATAAAATATGAATGTAAACATTTACAGAGTTTTAGTCGTCGAACAAAGAGTCGCCTTACTACAACGTAAGTAATTACCAGCCATGTATGTAGTAGTGTTGGTTCTTGAGCGTAGAGGTAAGTTCTAAAGATAGGTATATAAAGGTGGTAAAAGTTTTGCCCCATGTCCTTTGCATGCAAGTTGGTACACATCAATTATTTGATTTTTTATGGATCAATGCCGACGGGATAAAATTCTGCGGTTTTTCATTAGCAATAAGAATTACAGAGTAGTTTTTTTGTAAATTATAGTTAAAGCACTTGCAGTAAAATAAGACGTTTTCAGAAATTGAAGGTACACAAGGGAGAGAGAGAAAAAAAAATCAGTGTGTTTGGTGGTGGTCTCCTCTCAATAGCCTTCCTCTTTTATACCAAATATGTAATAATGAGGTAATTTTTATTTTGTCATGGCGTAGTCATGGAGTAAAAAGACATAAACTAGAGATCAATTTTTATACTTGTATAAATATTTTTGTACATTTCGACATTAGCATGCCCACCTAAAAACTGTTAAGTGAAAAGAAATATCTACTATAAAATAGAGATAATGTTAAGATGATAATACATAAGGTAGCTAATATGAATACAAAAATATATAGTAATATAATAAGTATGTATGTATACTGGCAATTTCGTTGAGTTGTAGCAAATGCTTTTACAGAAATAGTGATAATTACTAATTTTTATATTATTAACGGATTTTTAATGAAATACGAGGCCAAAAAGCATTTTTAATTTTACACTCAAATTTTTAAAGGGAATGCATTTAGAAAATTGCATTCATCTGTTGGTTGTTTTTTGGTTCAAACAAATCTTTGTCTACCATTTTCAGGGTAGCTTCC
The DNA here is from genome assembly GCA_027743785.1 of Sinhomidia bicolor. Lineage (NCBI taxonomy): Eukaryota > Metazoa > Arthropoda > Collembola > Entomobryomorpha > Entomobryidae > Sinhomidia > Sinhomidia bicolor. The sequence goes on from JAHZMT010005213.1 coordinate 23,280, forward strand.
TGAATTACGTTTTTAGCAAGCACACAAGGGACAGCAGCAGGGGTGACCTATTAATTACCTTGGTAAAAGATCACAGGTTCACCAAGTCCATTTATGCACATTTATTTGCGAAAGACAATTTTAAAAGAAAATGACATTTCTTTCACATTTTATGATTTCTTGACTTTTTAATGGGATCTTTCTTTTGAAAATCTTGATGGGTACGCAAGATTTATTTCCCCTGATACCATATATCACACAACACAACACACACATACTGATGATGATGTTGTTGTTGTCCTGTTTATTTCAAAAAGGAAATTATTTTATTTTACCAAATTAGCATAGATTCTTGGAGATATTTGTATTTTGGCAAATTTTATTTGAAAAGAAAAAAAGACAAAATAGAAACACACACAGTACAATATCAATATGGCATATATAGTCGTCATCAGAAGCAATAATAATAAAGCGACTTTTTACGGACTGACAGACTGGGTTTGAAAAACATACTTTTGCTGAGGAATAATGGCTATATTTTGCATAAAAGTTTAGAAAAGAACTACTTAACGCTGTTGACTATATTGTCTGAATTCGTCTCATTTCTGTCCTGATCGTAGTCACTATCATTTGGTTCAACACTATCAACGAAAAGGTCATTGTAATAAAGTGCATTTTATGCTTTCTAGTAGAACGCAAAACTGTACTTAATCGAGAGAGGTATTCTTCCCATGAAAAAAAACTATATGTTATATTTATCTGCCATGATATCCAAGTACAATAAAGACACAGTCATTCCTGATCAAGATGATCATCATAAAGGACACAGGATGGTAATAGTAATATGCGTGTCATGACAAAAAAAATATAATGAATTCATGAAAAACCGGTAAATGCTCGTTGACACTTGAGCAATAAATACTTAAGTACAGAACAGAGTGGTAAAAAAGATGCACTACAACAACAACTACACTGACTGAGCGTTTTCATCACGACAAATAAACTTGTATGCCTGCCTGCCTGCCTGCCTAGAACCCAGACCTACCAAGCAACTAGTAAAGTAAAGAGTTGCAAATAATCCTGTTGAGTAGAAAATTATAAGAAAAAAACTTCCAGAGGGCATGCGTATAATAACCCAACTCACAAAATACACAGTTATAAAGAGATACATAGGTGGACAGGCGGATATTTATTGTATGTGTAATATATATCATCATCATCACCATCATCGTCTTTACTACTAATGTATATGCATAATAGTAAGGACAAATGCAACGTGATTACAATATATAGGGCCAAAAAAACATTTATCTTTCACTTTGCCTTGCCTTGTTCTACTAGAATAACAAATCTGTACAGCTAGAAGACGAAAAAAACAGGTTCGGTTCAGCGGAATGTTTTTGTCTTGCTCTTTCGAATAAGATGCAAGTTGGTATTTAAGGTTATACGTAGAGGATTTGCAACTACTACTCCTGCTATACGTGCACACGCAGATAGATATTTAGATTCTTTTAATTCATATTTTGCAATGGTCAAGCAGCAAGAAAATGGTGCTAGTAGCTTACAGCTTATTATTGTTATGAGAGAAGATGAAAAACTGATATAATATTATAATGTATCAAGCTAGTGCGATTCTTCTCTCACTTCATGGATATAGCAAAAAATGTTTTTAGCATGTTCACGATAAAGTAGCAAACAATGTATGTGTGTGTGTGTACGGATGGAAGTCGTGACCAAAAGCGACTGCTAATTGGTTAACGGTGTCTCTCATGTCAGCCGCAACAGAAAATAGTCGTAAAGCAAAAATTGAAACAGAAGAGATGAAAATAAAATAGAAAGGTATGGTGGTGGTGGTGGTGGTTGGTGAGCAATATGATGATGAAGAAGAGTTTATGATAGATATATATTCACTAGAAAGATCAATACATTTTCGTTCGTTACTTTTTTAACTAGAGAGTTTCTTTGTAACATCATCCTTTCTTTTCTACTTGTTACCTGTTACAAACGTTATTTGTTACTGTAGGTAAAAATCTGACAATAATAATGAAAGTAGGTAGAATTTGTAAAATGTTCAAAGCAAATATTAGTTTGCAAAAAAGCTATTACACACCTGACTGTATAGGAGTATTTCCTAAGGAGCAGAATAAACTAGAAAGCTATTAAACGTATATAAAGTATCTAAAAAATTCTAAAGAAAAATGGAATGATGAGTTGTTTGCTGAGCTGATGTTTTAGAAAAAATTTACAAGGTACTGATTTTTATTATTGATTTCATTGATTTTGTACGATGCGATGCAGCATAACAATACTGGTTCCGGTATTGCTGGTGATGATGAGCTTGTTTTGGATCAGCGGGCGTCATTGATGATGATGATGGTGAAGATGATGAGTTGGTATGATATGCATTGAACTTATGGTTAGGTGAAACAACTATTTTTGATGAAGCACTGTAAATTTCTAAAGTATTTGTGACGGTAGTCCTCTAATTAGAACCATGTAGTAATAATTTGTACAAGGCATTATCTCTATAATCAGTTTGCTATGACAACTAAAATTGTTTAGAAAAAACCGTCAAACATTCAGGCATTTTACAGCAGAAATGAGTAGGTATTCCATAATTTTTAATGAGGCACATTTATTTGTGACAATGAAAGTAGTTAATCACAAAAGGCATCTACTCTCAATTCAAGTCAGAATCGTTGCAATACTTTTCTGTTCGATGAGCAAATTAGCACTCTAAAAAGTTGGTTTAAATCAACAAAGTTTCGACAAAGTATTTAGCTTTCACATAATACGTATGTACGTCTACGATTTCTTTAACAAGTCAAGTCAATCAGCGCTTTCTTAGCAAACCCAGTCTTTCTCTATGTTAGTAATGTTAGTGTTTTATTACAGTACCTACTATCTTTCACAACTGACAAAAAACGACAAGTAATGTAGCAAACTTAAAATTATACTGACAAAAAATTGGAACAGTTCCACTTTTACAAAAAAAGCAATAAAGAAGTCTAGTTAAATTTGAAATGAGTACCTATTGGAAATTTGTTAGTCAACGACTGATTCATGCAAAGTATATATATATATATATGACAATGACAATTAAATTTTTTAAGCCTTTCAAATAAACAGTGTAAATCCATATATAAATTTGATAGAATAATCGGGGTTGGCTGACGTTAGTAGTAGTCATTTCTAAACACAAACAGATCTGTTCCTTATTCATCCAAGCATTCTTTTAATTTGTGATGGTACTACTGTAAATGGATAAACAAAGTACAGTACTTTTTGTCTGAATTGAATGTGTAGAATATTATAAGGAAATGAGAAGCAATAAATATTTTTAAAAGACATTTTTAATCTAATAATTAACCTATTTTTAAGTAGAATAAGTATAATATTTATATGTAAGTGTACAGATTAATAATTATTTTTAAGTAAATGTTATTATTGTAAAGAAGAAACAAACAAAATGTGAAATTTTTGCCACAATGAGTTTGACCTTGACATGGCGATTAACGCCAAATTGGGAATATAATATTTTTAAAAAATACAATGAAATATATGGTATGCACTCTATACTTGTAAAAGTGTACTAACAACAATTATTTGCTTGAATTGCTGTAAATATTCCACAGTTCCTAGCAATCTATTATGTCAAATTTTATACAAACGTGCTGCAAAGGTAACTAAATTTGAGGTAGATAAGTTTTTATGGAGTTTATTTTAATTTTTTAATATGCATATATTATAAATACTTAAACACACATCATTTACTTTTTGCACTTGACATACCGATAGTGTATATTTAAGTCACGTCACGACAATTTTTTTTGTAAAGAGAACAACGTTAATTTATTGCAACTTAATTAAATCAATTTGAAGTAGATATATATTTAAAGTAATTAATTATATGCACTCTTATTATAATATTAAAAAAGGTTAAATGATAAGTTCACGAATTAACAAAAAATGAGATATATATAAAATGGTACACAACAAACACAAATTTTTTAATGAATATTTATATAAAACTTGTACACTATTTTTAAACAATTTATACGCAACCAAATGGTACATTCAAACAGAAACAATTATAATTATTGTATGCAATATTAATATCAGAGTTTGTTTTTATAGTAGTCTTCATTTACACTACACACAAAACTACATAATATTACCTACACACAGCAGCGATGTTACATTATACGATAATTATATTAACTGTCATTTACATAAGTCACTATTTGATTTTTAATGAGAGAGGAGAATTAGTTATTGCAGAGTAAAAATACAATCAATTTTTTTTACTTCCTCTGAAAAGTGGTCGAATTTGATTGATTTTTGAATTTTAATGCACACAGATAATCTATATGTATGTTTTAACTATTGAATGGTGAAAGTCATGGGGAAGGAAGGAATATTATGCTTTAATTGTTACAAAGCTGTAAGTGGTACTTATGATTTTGAATTATGCAACAATTTTTGAAAATTAAGTAATATATATAAATGTACACATGTAATACAAATTAATATTGATAGCGATAAATATAAATAACTGACATTTACAAGTCATTTAAAGTTATAAACAATTATTGCAGAGAGGTGCACTATGTTTTCAGAGAGGAAGTATTTAGATTAAATATTTGCCCCAATTATACATAGACTTTTATTCTTATCACAAAATTTTATAGTAAAAAAACCAGCTATTCTTATATGTAATTATTAATAAATTTATACTTAAATGTGTGGATAAAATTATATTAACATGTACCCGGTTGATAAATAAAAAGTAGAGAAAAAATGATGAAAAATAAATAAAACGTTTTTGAAATTCGCATTTTTTAATTTTCTGTTCATCGGCACTCGGGACTTTGAATTGACATTTATGAAGCTCCACGGTCAAACATCACTTTTAATAATAATAAATTGAAGCAATAAACAAACAGCAAACCATTATGAGCAAGAAGAACACACGAAAAAATGTCGTCAACAACCACAACCGTTTTCTATTTAACCATGTAATACGTGAAATTTTATGTTTCCTAGAGTTTTTTGCATAGGTTAATTTTTAATTGCATCATAATAACATCAATTGTAACGCTAGTAGACGACAAGAATGCTTTTTACAGGAGATTGTTTATTTTGCAAATACCAGTGGTACGGGTACGTGCACAAAAATTTAAGTTGAAACTAATTGAAAGCTTAAACATATAAGGCTTATCAATTTATCATTTTAGTCGAGCGAGAGCTTGAAGTCTTTGTGAGGTCAAATTTTTAATGTATGATATAATGTATGGCGATTTTAAACAGTTTTGCAGAATAACACAAATTACGTTAGATTTTATTTCGATTTATTCTTCAACTAATTTAAAACTTGCTTGAGTAAATAATAGGTACTGTTCAAATGTTTTACATGTGCATGTAACTTGTAACTGACTATCTTTTACTGTTTGAATACACAATAATAATTGGACGGCGATTGTACTGCCACGTGGGATATGCAACAACTTGGTATGCAGGGTAGCTTGGGCGATAATAAGACCACGGAACAGGGGAGTCGCTGTCGCTTCTTCGGTTTGCAGGGGGAGGACCTGCTTCTGTTGGACGATATGGTAGGGCAAATGGTGGATCCCACCAGCTAGGTTCTCGTGGTGGGTTAGTCGTAGGGCGTGAATTTTGAGGGGATTCTGGTTCCAGATCATTAGATGAACCTGATCCCCATGGAGGACCCGTTGGACGCCAAGGCGATTCTCCAAGTGGAGGATTGGAAGGAGATAAGTCGCTACCCCAATTTACATTTCCAGGATTTTTATTTCCTTTCTGAGGAGAAACACCACTGTCCCAATTGTCGAAATCAGCGTTATTTGGACGATTATCATTTTTGTCCCAAGGGAAGGGTGGGTTGCTATTGGTACCCCACCAATTTCCCCCACCCAACGATTCATTACTGCTTGGTATTGTTTCTTTTTGGCCCTTTCTCCTATCATTATTGTTGCATGCGGAACCACATTTGGTCAGTTCAGTACTACTACCTCTATTGTTGTTCCACTTAGAAGCAAATGAATCATTGTTTGCATTTTTCAATGGAGGAGATTTAGTTGCAGAGTTTCGGTTTCTCCAGTCACTAAGAAATGGAGGAGTATCATTAAAATTGTCAGTATTTAAGGAATCATCAAGAGGTGACGAACGAAATTCTTCATCAAGTGGATCTTTTTCTTTTGGTTTTCTAAACATGTCTTCTGCGTTTGGTTTACTTCCTGGGTTTCTCCTGTCATTAAAAAATGAAGGACCATCATTTAAAGGTCCAGATGCAGTAGTACTCCCAGGTGCCGAACCAAATTCTGCATCGAGGGGATCTCCACCTTTAGGTTTATTAAACATGTCTCCAGCGTTGGGTTTACTTAATGGGTCCCTCCTGTCGCTAAAAAATGGAGGAACATTTAAAGGTCCAGATTCAGTAGTACTCCCAGGTGTCGAACCAAATTCTGCATCAAGTGGATCTCCACTTTTGGGTTCATTAAACATGTCTCCTGCGTTTGGTTTATTTCCTGGTTCATCCCTCCTATCATTAAATAATGAAGGAACATTTAAAGGTCCAGATTCAGTGGAACCACCAGGGGCCGAACCAAATTCGGAATCGAGTGGATCTCCACCTTTTGGTTTGCTAAACATGTCGTCTGCGCTAGTTTTACTTTCTGGGTCTCTCCTGTCACTAAAAAACGGAGGAACGTTTAAAGGTCCAGATTCAGTGGAACTTCCAGGTGCCGAACCAAATTCTGAATCAAGTGGATCGTTGTTTGGGTTAAAAAACCCAGAACCGGGTTTGTTCCTGCTCCCGCTCGAATCCTGTAATTTTTGATCCTGTTCAGGTCTGTTTTTTTCAGGCAGTGAACCAAATTCAGCATCAAGTGGGTCTCCTATCGATCCTTCATTCCCTGAGAATGCTCCCCTGTTGTTACCACTACCAAATAGTCCCAAGTTTGCTTCAGCGGATGGTCTTGTGGTACTGTCACCCGTTGATGTTCTAAAATCATCTAACACACCTCCTCCAAATTGTTTGTCTCTACCAGTTCCACTTGGTTGTGAAGGTTCAGTGGAACCAGGTCTCTGTCTATCATTGAAAATGGATGGAAGTCGTTCGAAAGAGTCTCCGCCAAGTTTTCGTTCACCAGAGTCATTGTCATTACCAGCAGATTCCGTTTCTAAATTATCTGTTAATTTACCAAACGGTTTTTGCTCATCTTTTTTTGCATTACGTCCACCTCCCGGCCACCAAGGATCTGCACAGCCAGTGGCTCCGGGTTTGGTACAAACGGAAACAGCTGGATCAAATATCATTCTGCAATTTAAACAGACTTTTCAAAATTGCAGAGAATTATTTTATTATTACAGCGAAAATGCTATTGAAATGAGGCAGCTACCCAGATGGACATGTAAAGTCGTATCTTTGAAGCGCCGACTTTTTCCAAGTGCTTCTGTCCACACATCTGTAAAAGTTGTGGCAATCAGATGGATTCACAAAATAACCGGGTCGCACACAACTTATAGACTCCTTATGCTTATCCCACCACGAGGATGCTGTTGATAAATTGAAATAAACCTTTTTAAATGTCAATTTCAACTTTAAATTTCAAATCACTTTCTCAACAATAAAGGGTAATGCCAATTTTACCTCCAAGCACGCCATTTATGCTCAGAAATATAGACCACGTCATAAAAAGCCTCACATCATGATTTATAGCCATTTTAAGCAACTTAACAATGCTAAATTGCTTAAATGCTATTCACAAACACGGAAAAATATTATGATAAGTTTTACGAGAACGAGAGACCGAAGGTCGAACACGGACGAGTGGAGTTTATTAGACTGTTCATAACTCGTCGAGTTGATAAGACGATATGTTGTACAAAATTACAGTGTAATTTTCTCAAAACCAACTTCCAACAACTATTCCATTACTCTAATACATAATGCCGTTATGGGTATGGTATAGTGATATCCATAAATTCAGTGCAGTCAAAGTCGAAATCTTGTCTTCATTCATACTTCCAAGAAGTATAGCTTAGTTGTTTGTTGCGGTAGACTATGAAAGAAGTGGTTGAGCGCCTGCGCACTTGAGTGCGTCGAACCGTGTGAAATTCTAAAAAAAACTAATGCAGTAGTAATTCCAGCATTCTTATCTCACAAAATATTCCCAGCTTTAAATCAAAGTGTACGTTAATAAAGCAAGCACATTATGTTTTTTTCTGCAATCTGCACACAGTACTATTCCATTTTGGTCGGAATATTGGAATGAATGAAAAAGGTATAAATTGAACAAATTTAATTCTAATGTTAACAAGACAAGATAGAGAGCATAAAGAGTTGAAACATATTATGCGGTCCCTGTAAATTTCCTGTTTTTAATTTTTATTTCATTATTTATTGATAGTTAGCTTCCTTGAAGTTAGTACTAACATTAGAATTAATTTGAATGAACAATAAATAATTATAGTACTCTAAAGGCAAAAAATGTCATAATGCAGTCAAGATATCATCCATTTCAAATCTGAACCCGAGAATTTTCTTTATAATTTTAAATCCCCAATATTTCAGAAATTTTAGTATGAGAAATTTATTCTTTCTTTAAAAAACCTTATCGCTTTGTCCTATAAGTGGAAATAGGAGAGACTTAATAATAAAGAAATAATTTGTAGATTTTTATACCAATGATTTTAAATTTGGTATATAGCTTCTAGAGACAAAAAATGTATAAAACTGCATAGAATTTCATCTAGTTCCAGTCACTAATTGGGCAACCCCTAAAAATGTGAACAGCTCTTCAGCTCGTTAAGACTTTGTCTAGTTTTCAAAGGCTAAAAATATTTTTTATGACAATTTTAGCCCACGATGTTTAAGTTTAATATACAATATTTATGAAAAGAAAATTATATTTTGGTGTGTTTTGATGATTCTTTTGGTGTCTACCATGACTTTTGATATTTTAAACCAAATCATAACATTCTATTAACCTGTTTACACACCAAAATCATTTCGCAAAATCATTAGTATTGAGTTTGAGTCAACTATCCTTGTTTAAATCGTAATAAAACCTGTTGCAAAATATTCGGCTGCAACAATTTTAGAGATTCGAAAAAGGGCCTGTAGATTGTGATACTTAGGGTAGTTTGCTGATTTTTGTTTTCTTCCCCAGATTTTTTTTGCTCCGAGGAATGGTAGACTTAGTTTAGTATGTTCATTCAACACAAGCTTTTTCTCGATGGCCTTTGGACCAAGTTTAACGGTTTACCACCGTTACTAGTAGCATAGTTTACATACGGCACAAGTTTTAAGGCTCATTTTTGACGAATAAATTGGTCAACATAGTTCAACTAATTGTAAGTTCACTCCTCATCCATTCCAGTTAAGGGTGACCGCTAGAAATTGTTAGTACTGATAATATTTTACAGTACATTATTTATGGTACTTTTTATGAGAATAAAGAGGTTTTAAAGTTCAGAATTTTAATAATTCAAAGATTTACGAGTTTATAGCCGTTTGGGTAAAAGTTTCTTGTTCAAACTTCTAAACAAAGTTTAATTTGGTCTTTCACTGTCCTTTTTATTACTTAGTGTACTAGTTGATGTTATCAGTTTGTTCACATCTATTATTTTTTTGGTTTGTAAAAGTGATGAATACATCAGAAGATAACACATGTGTATGCAAGCAAGTAGGTAATATAAGTTTAACGACACAACAGAGGTGAGGGACTTCCAAATTGGAAGTTCTAATTAAAAATGTCTATGCAGCTTTATTGCAATGCAACTTGCATACCATTTTGTGCGTGTGCTCAGTGTCCGCATAACGTAATACGATGCGATTATGTGGCTGCTCCAAGTCCGTGACATCATCGTACATATTTTGTCACATTGTGATGTTTTCCTGGTACATCAAGTATGCACTTTTCACTTTGTTTCCCTTTACTAGGCTCATATGTATGTAGCTGTAGAGTCTCTGGTTAAGAAAATACTTTTATAGGATTACACTTGCCGATTGTCATGTCATTTTACGACAATTATACTGAAAAAGCTACTCTACCAGATATTTATAAGCTCATTCTCATCCAGGGAGAAAAACAGTTTTCGCAGTAAATAACAGTTCCGTCCGATGGCAAACAAGGTTGTCTTGCTCCGTGACGTTGACTTGTTTGTTTTCGACAACGAAGCCATCAAGGTATAATGACAGACATGCCACGTATTAGAATAATACGGTATCCGTTGCTAATTACTTTGCTACCTCCTGGAGTTGCTCTTCACTTTGGTTACTTACTATCTGGAAAGCATAGGAAAAATATTTTTATGTTCAATCAGTCGATTAGTTTATCTTGCCAAGACGCGGCTCTATAGAGAGTTATGTACTTCCGATATTATTATTTCCAACAAAGTTTTGTTTGTCTGCATTCAAAACAATCTAACCAGTAAAGTAAGCGATAGCAGACCTGGTAAATCTTACTAAACTCCTTGCTTTTTTTAGTTTTCAGATTCGCCCTGAGAAAATCATTTAAAAAGTCACTATTTGATTCTTTAAATTTCATGTTAAGTAAAAAGGATTAATAAACTCCACGAATAGTCAGTGCAAGGTAAAAAATATTATTTAAAAAATTCCATTAAAAGGGTACCTTAAAATGTAAAAAGACAATTTTTACTTTTTATCCCATACCTCGGTACAGGTACATGCTTGCTACATATCATTCACCGGACTTTGTTCTAAATTTTAATAATGATTCAGTTGGGATCACTCGCTTTCTCTCACAAGCATCTACGCAAGATTGCTTGGTAAAAGCAAAGGTAGACGTTTAATACGTCGTATTATAATGTTCAGTTCATTTGCTATTTGCTATACATACATAGCGTGTTTTGATTTGATCTGTCAGGCCGTCGGTCTGTCCGTTGGCGTTATCTTCTACAATTTTGCTCAGTGTGCTTAAAATTTGTCATATATGTTCTACGGACAAAGCTATTAAAGGTCAACAAACCATAATTTCAATATTTCTTCCAAGCTTTTTTTCTTGTATATGGCAATATCATCTCCGGATTGCTACTTTGTTATAGCATTTGCGATGAACTAGTTTGCATCATAATTAATGGCTTGTAAATATTGTGATCTCTCAAATAGCTTTTGTTATTCCAAAATCCAAAAGAAGCGAGTTGTGACTGTAGCCGAAGGAATTGAATGATGACAAAGTCTTAATTAAACCAAAAAACAGAATGGAAGTTCCAGTAAGTAATTTAATATCCACCCTCCTAGGGAGCGATACTCTCTGCTGTCTCGTCTCCCTCTCTTTTTGTCTCTATTTTGTTTGTTTGTCACGAGAAAGAGAATAAACTGGATAGTCATTATGCTGTAATGAAATAGCGAAAGAGAGACTGAATTTCAAATTTCCGTTTCAAGTGGTAACTATAGTAATTTAACTGTTTTTGTGGGG
>JAHZMT010005214.1:0-11386 GCA_027743785.1 Sinhomidia bicolor
TGTCTTTCTTGGAAATGCGAATCATCTTCTGACAAAGTTACTGGACAACCTGGGCATCTAAAAGTCCATCTTGAGGTAACCTAAGGAAAAGAAAAAATAATAGCAAATTGTACACATTTTAAATGCTATGCATGCTGATCTGAAAGAAAATATTATGGTCAATAAATTACCTTAACTGGAGGCTTTTGCGTTACATGAGATACTAAAAAATTCATTGCGATGTCCTCGCAATTCATTAATTCGTCCACTTTATCTCTAATTGCTGCCGGCATTTCATACGTGTATAGGTAGGAATAAGTTTTGTGATAAAAAGCAGCACCTATGCACATATTTCAAACGAAATTTGAGTTCTAATTTACATTAAACACATATTTTAAGTATTAAAACATGGGAAATATTTTACCCATTAAAACCATTGATAACTCGCAAGAGTAATTCGAATTATAAAGCCATCCACCGAAATTCAAGTCCCATGCATGATATCTACCTGGAAAACCTACAATTCTGTCCCGATTTTCTCTCCAGACTCTGTGGTCAAAAAATGAAAACGAAAATTATAACAAACTTTGTTCAGCAAGATTTTCTGCTAGCTAGTTTGTAAGCTGTAATGCAACCTGAAGCCAAAAACTATTTCATCATGTCGTAGATGAGCATCATCGTCAATGCTCAAAAGGGCTTCCGTCTCAATGGCGTCGTACGGAACGAATCGGTTGTTCAAACTATTTTTTTGAGCTTTAATGACCTGAAGATAAATCAAAGTAAAATATTGAATCACGCAGAATATAACATAAAGTGAGTTTGCTTTCATTTACTCACATGAATCATTATTGAGTCCCAAGGGGAATATGGATATATTTTGAAAGGCTGGTAGTATGTATTCCAAAAGTCATATTTCTGCAGGTAAACCATGCTATAATTTCGCATAAAAGACGGTGATGGATAAGGCGGTTCTATCGGACCCAAATTTTCCTCCTCTTCTGGATCAACTGTGAATGTGTCCAGTTTCAAGGGCTGCAAAAATATTGAGTTCATGTTTAAATCGACATATTAAATACACTAGCTTTTTAGCCTCTCCAGCGATCATCCTAACTAATAAGTCTTACCGTAAAACTTTCATTGAAAACACTAGGCGAAGAGAAATCCTGCTGTGGATTAGGCGCAATACCGATTCGCGTCCTTAGTGCTGCCAATACTGTTTCCGTGATTTTTTCCATTGTGCACAGATAATTTTCAAAAACTTGTCTTCCATTTTTTCTCAATGCCAGCAAATCAGCATCCGTAAATGATTTTAGAAGATAATGCATTTCCGTGATTCTTGCACTGGGTAGCATGATAATGATTTTGTTCCAGTCTATCACTTCCGAAAATGGAGGCTCAAACCTCCCACCTATGATTAACGGTATCGCACCATATTTCAAACTTTCATAAAGACGTAACTGAAGAATGTCAGAGCTAATTAAAAAGTAGTCGTCAGGTGGAAGAATAATCAATGAAAATGTTGAATCAATAAGTAGCCTTGTTCGTAACAAATCATTTTCACAAAGACTGGAGAGTTTTCCTATTCCTCCCTTATCATTGGAACTGAACGATGCCTTGTTATCAACTGCGTTAACTTCATTTTCCTCACTGTTATGACCTCCTCCCCTCTTGCCTTGGTACTGAGGAATATTACATGAAAACTGGAAGACAAATGATTGCGGATCATCTTGTTGGATTTTGAGCAACTCCGACTGAACATAATGATCGGTTTCTCCACCTAGATAAAAAAGAAATTAATTAATTATTCAAATTTGAATTACCAAAATCTTCAATTTACCAGAACAAAATGTCTATTGTAGAACATACCAAGATAAGTTGCTAAATACTTTCGTTTAGCTGGCACTAGCGGTGGTAAATGCATCCAAATATCTCCGGAGGGTAAGGCTTTTCTCCAGTGACTAACTATAATGTCATATTTGGGTCGAAAACTATCTTTAAAAGCAGTCTCGCTGATAATTATTCCCCGTCCGATAAACTTGTAAAAATCTCCCTGTAAAATGTCTCTGTACTGGGTTGCATTTTTGCAAGCAAACCAAAACACCCTGTTTTTACCCTGGCTTACATTTGCATAGGACGCCACCTCAGTAACTCTTTTGGGATCACAATCATCAATCAAAACAATAAACATGCATGATTTTAGTTTGTCTAGAGTAGCATATTGATTACTGCGTAAAGTTTGATCAAGAGCTTTAGTGCTGGACTCTGTGCTATCCGGCACATTGTTTGCGTTTAGCAAATCCTTTCCAATTTGAGGTTTCGACTGGTTAACATATTTGGAAAGGTAAAAGTGAAAAGCCGAGAACATTGGACATAAAGAATAGTCAAAACATGTATCCATTTGACAATTTGCAAGATAATTTCCTCGCGGTTTACTTTTGAAAGGGGTATACGCGTCAAACTCAGGGAAATGATGCAGGGGAGGTATCGGTTTTGGTCTTCCAAGACTTGGTGTATTACGCTCCATGGCTTCCTTTTCTGCAACTTTAGCTTGTTGTAATGAAATCTGCAATCTATCTAGTTCATTACGCCGTTTACCGGCTTCCATTTTCGATTCCTCTAGACGTCGATTTAGTAATGCGATTTCTGATTGCACATGCTGCCGTTTAGCTTCCAAGTCACGGAGCTCGGAGGTAACACTAAATTTGATGCGCAAAAGCTCTTCTATTCGAAATTTCAGTTCCGCTCCTTTTAGTTTGTCTACGTCGGCAAGCTGTACTATCCACGGGTGGGAATTCATGTCCTGCTCAGAACTGAAATTCTCGTCGACACCAACCTAATTAAATTGAAAAATAATATTTTCTTAACAAAAATGTTCTGATGTATGCAATTATTTTTTTTACAATGGTGTCTCACCTTGTTTAAATAGTAGTGTGTTAAAAGGGGGATAAGGAGTAGCACAAGTACCACAAGAAAAATGATCTTGTACATTCTCATTTTCTCAACTTCGCCAGGTTTCGGCTTCATGTGGAAATGCTTTTTAGTGCTGTACTTAAAACTATCCGTTAGTCTGACTACAACCACCTTGTCTAAATATTACGGTTGATGCTTTTATGTTGACTCATTGCCAGGCTGTTCTAAAATAGTAGATCGTAGATGGTATGAATTCCTTAAGTGGAAAAAATTAATTTTTTCTCCGTCATACATAATCAGACATTTAATGTCATCAAAATATTAAACTTGTCTATATGCTTATATCTTTAAAAATTTCTTTTTTTGTTATATCTGGAAAGCTTTCAATTTTACATTGACACTGACAGTTGGCAAGCTAATAATGCTTAGAGAATTTTCTTTCACAAACTTTTAATCTTTGTTTAAAACATGTGCTTGTGTTTGTTTAGTGAAAAAATGCGACATTTTAGGCTAAATTATTGAAATAGACTTTGACTGACAAGTAGCTGAATGATTGTACTTTAATAACTTCACAATTTAAATTTATAAAACCTTTAATTGTACATCACATTATTATTAAAGTTCAGATCCAGACATAAATTGACAGATTAATTATTGTAACCACCACTTGCTATCGCAATGCAATACACCTATAATATAAATACATTGAGCACAATCGAGAGGATAATTTATTATTATAACTGTATAATTGTTAACATATCCATTAAAAATGTATTAATCATTCTCTAAATGACCATTTATGAGCAAACACTATCATCAAATCTCTCAGCAGGCAAATCACCTGCTTTGAATCATTTTGTGTGCTTTTTGTTTTGGTGTCGGTATCTGCTTTGTATTTTGTTTTTCTGTGAGATATGTGGCTCCACAGTTCTATTTACTGCATTCACCGTTTCCATACATGGCAGAATTAGCAGATATTATATAGTAGCAGAAGAAGAGATCCGCGGCAATGCAATGTAATGGACCGATGGTCTATTTATTGGAGAAGGAGGATAATCGGCTTAGGCTAAGCCGCTTAGCCGATGCGGATGCGTTGGAGTCAGGTGAGCTTGTTTTCTCAAATTCTCAAGTGAAGACAAGTGGGCAAGAAGGTGTGAATGTAAATTGTAATATTTGTAAAAGTTTGTACTCTGT
Source organism: Sinhomidia bicolor (assembly GCA_027743785.1). NCBI lineage: Eukaryota > Metazoa > Arthropoda > Collembola > Entomobryomorpha > Entomobryidae > Sinhomidia > Sinhomidia bicolor. The sequence continues at coordinate 4,084 of JAHZMT010005214.1, forward strand.
TAATTTTATGAACGTGTATATATACAAGTGCGTAAATGAAAATTGAGTGATGAAAGCACAATTAAAAAATTAGCCGACAATACATCACATTACATAAAATTTTTGTGGCTCAAGAATACTTGCTGGTAAAGTGATATTTAATTTTGCATAGCATTTACTATCTTTTCATAATTATTTAATGTTTTTAGAGGAGCAAATTAGAAACTTGACTATAATTCAGAATTGGTGATTGTGTTGTTTTAGGATGAGCTGTTGGAATTATTGTATCAAAATAATCGTTCATCATAGGCTTCACGCTTATGTAGCTTGTTGATTTTTGCTGATCAAGCGGGATTCAAGATAAGATTATTTTACGGCTGACCATATTATACCTTACAGAACATTACAGCCGGTGTAACCGGGCACTCTGTAATCATGGACTTGATTCCACTTCACCCAATGTCATGTTAGACGAGCTCAGAGAATATGCTAGAGAATTTACTATCATTTCTCTGGACGAGCTACTTCCATCATAGCAGTAGTGCCAGTGTCATAGTCATAGTTATCAGTGTGGAAATGCAAAGAGAAAATTATATATCCATGGTTCAAGAGATTGACGACAAGGAGCAAAACCACGTTGAATCCGCCCCTTTCTGACGTTATGTTCAAGAAGATACCCACTGGTAGGGGAAGATATACTCCAACCCTGCTGTTTTGTAACTACATGTTGTTTCCAATACCTCCCACAAGAATCATAATGACACCGGACTGCAAAGGAATTTGACTACGTTTCCAGCTTTGTTTCTAACAAAAAGCACAAGTGTTTGATATTTTTTCTTATGTTTGTAGAAACTGCTTGTTGAGAAAATTTAGAGAAAAATGCAGTGTTCTCGAAGCTCTTTTGAATATAGCAAAGTACAAGTTGCTGCTGAACCGTCAAGATGGAAGGACTTTGTGGGGGGTTTTCTCAGTGGACTAATAAGTATTACCACAACATATCCTCTGCACAAAATTATGTTTCGACAGGTATTTTATGAGAAACTCGATTATGGTGTTACAGGTCACAACTTTAGCGTATAAAATACATAATTTCTTGTCTTTTAGATGAGGGATGGACTTACACTAACAGTGGCCTACAAACAAGTTCGAAAAGAGGGATTTTATATGCTATATCGGGGCCTTCTTTCACCTCTTGGGATGCGTGCGGCTAGTCTATCCATTATGTTCGGTTCTTATGGATCCTTTAAACATTGGTTTGATGTTCAATATCCAAATGGAAACGGACATGCCATACTAGTTCTTAGCGCCACTCTTGCCGGAATCAGTGAAGCATGTTTTGCGGTCCCTTTTGAGCGTGTCCAAAGTCTATTGCTGGACAAACAGTTTAATTCCAGATTTCATAATACACTTCATGCCGTGGGCCATTTGGCCAAGAAGCATCCCATCAAAGAGTTTTACAGGGGTGCGTCCGTCATTATGTTTAGAAATTCTCTGGCCAATGTTTTATTTTTCTCCTCTCGAGAACAGGCACACAAATTCATGCCTGAAGAGGGGACTGTATTTACCAAGTTCATTATTGATTTTATTAAGTAAGCTGTCTTATTTATTTACATACATATATTATAGAAATGGATTCTTATCGTAATAAAAATCTAATCCAACTCAATTTTATTTCAATTTTCAGTGGCGGATTAATAGGCGCTTTCAACAGTACGCTTTATTACCCAGTAAATGTTGTAAAAACTCGGATGCAAACTCGACTGGGGGGACCATTTCAGTCACCAAAAGACGTATTCATTAAAATATATAACGAGAGAGGTCGGAGTTGGAGAGAAATGTACCGGGGCGTTTCAATGAACTATACAAGATCTATGCTTTCCTGGGGAATAACGAACGCGTGTTTCGGGCTTATTCGAAATTATTTGGATGAAGCCCCCAATAAAACTCAAGAAAGATAACACAAATGTACGAACGTCTGTATAAGTAAAAAATATAATGCACAATTACACGAAAACGAGGCTATTTATGATATATTGGTATCATACATGTCAGCCCGACGAAATATAGGGGAATTCAATGTAGGCACGTTTGTGTAAACAGAAACAGATTTATTGCTCATTACTAGTTGATTGTGCGTAGTTGAAACTGTAGTGAAAGTTCCTTTATGGCAGCCTATGCATGTGCCATGCCATGTTTATTTACCCATTTACTGTAGTTGTAGTATCAATTATAGAATTTATTCGCATGATATTAGACCAGCATTCATTGCGTGATCAAAATATTCGTAGCTGCTTTTGGTTTCTAGTCTTTTCTCCATATATTTAAATGTACCTATGAAAAGAGTCTCGTTATTACATCACACTATACGAGAGAAAGTCAAATTTACCTAAAGACAGTCGTGAAAAATGGCTACCTGATATAATGTAGAGTACTAACATAATTCGCGAATATAGTCTTATTCGGCGGAAAACAGAAAATGCATCCGACAATGTCAAAAATATTTCTGTATGATTTACAAAGTAGCACGATATATCATGGTATGTAAGTATATTTAATATAACGTCAAGTCTAGAGAAAATAGACTCACCACAAATAAAAAACAAATTGTGCAATTTTGCAAACTGATATATATATCTTGTAAGAAACGATCGGCTTCGAAACTCTTATATGTAATAATATTGGTGTACATACGTACAAACGTACATTATGCACCTAAACCTAATAATAATATACCTTCTGTACTGTTATATTTAAAAGTAGTTTTAATTAAGTTGTGTGCTAATAAATTATGATAATAATAAATCTAAAACAAAGTTCAAAGTTTAAAGTACTTTTATATGCTACTCATGTGCATATTTTACGTGTGACAGAACTGTGAACATTATTTTGGTCACTAAACTTCATTGATGTGTTTGGTGGGGTAAGTTGAAACAAGCAACATTTTTTATCTACAGTCTACAATGCTATTTACGTGCATTATTTCACGAAGAGTGACATGCATCTCATCAAGTAATTAATTTCCCAATTAAGCAAATTAAAAACAATTTGGTAGTTTATTCAGTTTATCGGTACATAAAACATTTTTCACCTGAAAATTAATGATCATATCCACCATTTACTCCATTTTTTTTACTTCACTACTTTACATGACTTATGTATTTATACGATACATAGTAGATCAGATATAATAGATAAAGAGCATTTCTCTCGGTACACATCAACAGGTATGGTTTTCATTAAAGCATTACTTATCATCCATTAACATTTGTGCAACAAACTATGATTAAAAATATATATTGTTAGCAGCACCAATTTTTGATAAATTTTGTTACAATTCTCTAGTGCATATCATTGTTTAACTAATTATTTAGGTTTATTCGCCTGTTGTAGGCAAAATTATTATAATGTTTCTTTCGATGTGGACATGAATTTCGGAATTACGATAAAAGTAAATAAAAGGTAATATTATGTATTTGCAGATAACTTTGTAGATTTGACCTTATCGATTGGCATTAAACTGACAAAAAATAAAATACAAAAGTACAGCAAGCAGCCCAAATGTTTGTGTCTAGATCTAGATTAGTTCAAGCTTACGTTTGTGCAAATAACTTTAACTTTATTCTGCAACAAAGTCAAAAGTTTTTAGTACACACACAGAGCATATACAAAGAGCACTTTGATATACGACACGAAATTATTTATTCAGAGTAATTCATTCACTACCTTGCGACTATTCATCACTTACGACGATCACGGCAATTTATTCCACAATGTTTGGCCCTACTGTACCTGAAGTTACTTTCTAAAATAAATCACTCTATTTTATTACATAATATATAATATTTTTTAAATTCATTTTCTGTAAAATTATTTTCTGAAATCGATGATACAATTATTATATATACTGTATTACGCCGTATATACAGTCTATACTCTTTATATATCTTAGCAGTTTAATTTTAAAACAATCAGGTCACGAAGTTATTTCTTGCATGCATGCCAAATTCTTGTCTTCTGCTTACATGAAAACTTAAATACATATAATTTTTTTATCTTTTACCACCACACTTACAAATTCACTGAGGACTTAGTATTTCTTGTACTAATTGTAAGTTTCAATCACTCTTATATTGTTTATAGGGAAGAATTGAGCTTTCAACAAACACTATTACAGACAAACGTACCTATAATTTTCTACAGTGAAGAATAGCAAAGTTGATGTAGCAAATGGCAAATCCTGTTCAGGACAATAGCAATTTGACAGATAGCTGCTGCTGCTATTCCAAATTGTTATGCTTGATTTATGCATGTTTCCTTCACGAGTAACGGAGCGAGTCTCCATCCATTTTAACGAAGTCAATCAAGTTTACGAAAGTATTATGAAAACTAGCAGTTTATACATGATATTATACCTAACTAAATTTTAAAACAAAAAGATAACGATGCACTTTGTATTAATATAAAACAATAAGGTAAAACAAGGTTACTCATAAAATTCATTTAAAGAATAAAAATGTAATCAGTAAACGCAACGTATAGATAGCCCGATAGTGTTTTTTATGATGGTGAAATATTGTGGGTCAAAGTGGATGGACTTAGCATCATTGCAGCAAATGCAGACGATGTCGGAGAAAATGCCATTGTTGTGACCCCTGTACCTGCACTTGTTGAAGCTGAAGCAATTCCACTGCTAGCTGGACTAGTTGACACAATGTGTTGCACATAGCTCAGCATTTCTGGCTGTTCTTCCATTACCACATCTGATGGGTGAATTCCTTTAAAGGACTCATGTCCACCTCGTCGCTCCACATAAGCACGGCGATACTCAATCAAAGCTGGAGGAACACGACCTTCATCTAACTCTTTGGCCCATACTCTCAAACAATCCATTTCTCTACGGAGAGCACCGATTGCTCGCTCTGTTTCCGAGATTATTTCCTCCAGATACTGGTATCTCAATTTTTTCCGTGCACGGCACTCTCTTGCACTTTGTCTGCTTCTCTCTACAACCATAAACATTAAAATTGACACATGCTACAAAAATGCACTCATCGATAAAAACTTTAAACTTGCTGTAAGCAACGGAAAAATCAATTACCTAATTTGGCTTTAATGTCGACCTTATCAGCAGACTTCTTGGTCAATGATCGAGTTCTACCTCTTCGAGAAGTTTCACCCTTCTTTTCTTCCTATAAAAATTCAGAACAAAAATGGTTATATTCAATGTATACATAATATATTGTAGATGTAGTAGTGGCAGCATTGCCAGGATTAGAAAATTATATACCTCATCAGGTTCAAACCGTTCCTCCTTCACAACGCTCATCATTGGAAATGCAAGCTCTTCGCTCGTTTCCATCATTCTACCACCACTGAACTCCATCTAACTGGTGGTTTCGAGCTAAATTAGCTGTTTCGATTTGGGAACACTGACTGACTCTGTTAAGGATGAAATTTACAAATCAAATAACTTTAAAATTTCAAAATCACTAGTCACTACACGCAAAACACAATGGACACATGTATCGAAAATCTCAAAACAAGCTACAAATCGAACAAAGCTGCAAGTAAAGATTTTTCTTCTAAAAACGTCTAACTATAGAGTATAGATTCTTTATATTTATACAATGAATTTCCTCATTTTTGGAAACATGATTAACATGATTTTAGTATAGAATATTTCACCAGTGTCCCACTCAGTATTTACCTGGGTTTCTTTAGTATTACTCAGTACGATTACTTATCTTTTTATCAGCAATCAGCAAGTGCTAATTGGCTATTTTATATTAACTCACCAATAGTTTTGGAAATTGCTGAAGAAGTGAAGCGTTAAACTAATATCCACTTCTATTGTTTATACAATGATCACACTAATCACACGCACAGCGCCAGACAATAAAGGGTCCTTCTTAGTTCCAAATGAATGGCCCTACCAAATAAAGTAGTCTGTCTGCTAGTCTGTTTCTGTTTTTCTGAAGAAAAATTATGTTACCACGAATGTTATTTATTTGCACACAATAAAATCACAAAAAAATTAACTTGCTCACCACACTTCTTGTATATATATGATACAGCAGTTTGTGTGTGTAGTGTGTATGTTATGTTGTTGTGTTCATTTGATAGTAAATTTGGTAATGAAAAAAAACACAAAAAAGTATGATGAAACAGCAGAGAGTCTGGACGAATAATATAACAATATATTTTTTGCGACTTGAGTTTTTAGCTGCTTTTGTTTGTGTAAATGTATATTACTGTGTGTGTGTGTATACTTAATAGTAATGCGTAGTGTGCAGAGTGCATGCGTCTTGTGTTGTTGTAGTAGTAAAGTTAAAATAATCTCCCACCTCCAAACGACCCTACATTAATAATTAATTGAGGATGGGAAAACTTGAAGGATTCAAGGGTTAAGTTTGAAGGGCACGAAGAGTTTCAAGGGATTTGAGGAACAAGTTTAGGGTGCATTTACAATGTTTACCTTTAACAGCTGGTAATAATAACACATAGGGTTAAAGAGGGGGTGGATGCTGCTGTAATAACCCTTTCATTGATGAGCTAGTTATCAATTTTTCTGAATGCCCCGTGACGTTTTGTTTACCAAGAAGAGAGCTCATGTGATATCTTTCCAAATATCCAAATACAACAAAGCATATAAACAAAATATAATTATAACTAGTTCATACTTCATATCATATCATATCCCTAAATTGGTAAATATGTTCATATCATTGCAAGAAGGCAAACTAAGCTATTTATAGATTTTTTTGCAGTGTAGATTTGTTCATATATTATGTGGGTGAAAAGAACGCTACATTTTGCTTGCTAGCTCTTTGGGAAAAACACAATGTAGAAAAGGAATGGCCCCTTGTTAGGAATTGTGCAAGTACCAATGTCAGTTGGTCTAGTGTCCAATAAATCGGTTTAACGTGGAACAAGTGTCAAAATGGAGCGATATTTGAATTCTTATGTCTAGCTGGAAAAGTCAGATGTGGATGTACACATCATTATAGATAGATATTGTAGTAGGGCTTTTGAGTGCAAAGGTATCAATTATATCTTTTTCCGGTGATTAGAAGCAAAGCCTCCTACTTTTTGGAAAATTATCGTAATTGTTGATATCGTCTTATCTTACAAACAGACAGACAGATAAGTGTAAGTTTTCGAAAAAATACTTTTTGTTTGAAATTTAGAGAATATTTAGTACAGAAATGTTTAATGTGTTGCGAAAAATATTTTGAAAATTTGATTTAACATAAGCTTTGTTAAGTGGGACGAAAGCCTGGAATTATAGCTAAGAGAACCTTATCATTTAATGTGGTTTGCGGGC
>JAHZMT010005215.1:0-23811 GCA_027743785.1 Sinhomidia bicolor
AGATGTCCAGTGACCATGAAGAAGAAACGCCAAGAAAATAAAAATGGAAAATAATGTTTAATAACTCAGTTGTGCGCAAAAAAGGAACTAAAAAGCAATTTTACACTGACGCTAGTGCTCCGACAGCGATGGATAATGTCTACAAAAATACATTTTTCCTTTTAATAATCATAAAATCTCATAATAATATGTATATGATAGCATAAGGTAATAACGCATGCTTTATGTAAGTATTTTATTAATAGATCAAATAGCCAAATTGTTTTTCCTTATGCCAAAATTAGAAGAGCACCCTATACCAACTCATCAACACAGTATATATAATGCTATCAGCGATAAAAGTGAGAGTTCCTCTGTGCAAAAAAAAAGTTTCATTTAATTTTTAAAATCTCAAAAATACTGCTGTGTAGTTTGCAAGGTGCATGTTGCGTGCATACATCTAATGATTGTTTTGTTTTGTTGAATTGTTCAAAAACATACTGGATTTCATGTATATGATTTACTGTATATGCATATGGTAAGGCATTAACCTTTGTTCTTTATCATTTTATACTTTGTTTTCATACACGGTACAGAATTTTTAAATGGATTTTCAGGGTGTATAGATAGATGCACACAGCATCCTCATTATTAACTAACTGGTTTTGTCCCTATCTACTTTTCATCGTCACACTGAAAGCTATAAATTACTAAGAAAGTTAATAGCTGTGTAGACGGGGCGATGGTTGTTGGTTGGAACAAGATATATGATTATTATTATGACAATAATAATAATCCATGCTAGATTTAAAAGGGCAACAAGGTGTACTCCTGTCTTATCGCATTTTTATACACAAGCTAAATCCCTGTGGCTATATTGTTAGATGCTATAATAAACGCTAACAGAGAGGCTGCGCCTTCTTTAGCAGCGTACAACATCTATCAGCATCACACACACACGACGTCATACACACAAGCTTTTCATTCTCATCACTAGTCATCACTTTAAAAAAGCTCCCTGCACTCATTAATATACAATAAGAGCGTATGCAGAAGAGAGAATGGACACACAAAGGAACATAGTTCACATTTCATTCAGTTTGAAAGCAGAGGACTAGAAAGGAGGCTGTGTGCGAGTCTACATCTCTGTTATCTTTACCGGCGTTTTTTCTTGAATACAAAAAGTGTTAAAATGTTGCAAACTCTTTCTTCGTTAAAGTTAGTTTCACGGAGTGTTCTTATTCTTCTTATAGCTTTAACCAGCGTAAACGGTACAAACAACTCGGCATTGGAGTACCCTAAAGTTCGTAGAAACGATAGTGTAGCTGACGAATATCATGGGACGAAGGTATTTTGTTTCCGTTTTTTAAAATTCAGTTAAACTTTTGCAATCTCTATAAATAGTACGCATTTTAACATACTAGATAGCCGATCCGTACAGATGGTTGGAGGAGCCGGACTCTGACGAAACAAAGGCTTTTGTAAAAGCACAAAATAATCTTACCTTTACATATCTTGAAGATGCCCCATTTCGTAAAGAAATTAGGGATAAACTAACAGAACTCTGGAACTACCCGAAAAGGGGTATTCCTAAAAAGAGGGGAGAAAAATACTTTCATTTCTCAAATACGGGTTTGCAAAATCAATGGTAAGAGAAAAAACGTTATTTGACAATATCAGTATTAACTATTAAGAATCAATCACGTTTGATTTTGATTTTTATAATTTTCATATCAGGGTACTTATGGTACAGGATACGTTAGAAGATGAACCGAAAATATTTTTTGATCCAAATAAATTGAGTGAAGATGGCACAATTTCCATAAAAAGTAGTTCGTTCTCAGAGGACGGTAGCTTGTATGCTTATAGTTTGTCGCAAAGCGGATCTGATTGGGTAACAATACATGTCAAAAATGTGTCTACCGGGGAGGATTTGCCTGAAGTGCTACGACATAGTAAATTTCCATCCATGTCCTGGACATACGACAATCTCGGATTTTTCTACTCGGTTAGCTGTGCATATAATTTGTTTTAAAAAATTGTATATTTTTTCCCTGTGCATTCTTCAAAATTGTACAGTAAAATGTGCTCACATTTTTTATATCCGTGTAGCGCTATGAAACTCAAAATGAAAATGAAAATAAAACTGGAACTGAAACGCAAGAGTCTAGCCGTGAGACAGTGTACTATCATAAAGTGGGGACACCGCAAGAAGAAGACTTTTTAGTACTGGAATTTAGTGATAAGCCTAAACTGTCAATGTGAGTTGTTTGTTTTTAAGGAAAATAGATTAAGATGTTAGGAAAGTAAATTTTTTTATTTTTATGTGAAGGTCTGTTGAAGTGTCTGACGATGGAGAGTACATGATTATCTACACATATGAAGTGATCAATGAAGATTTTCTCTTCTACGCACCACTTAAGGAACCACTTGAGACAGATTTCAAGACCAAACTCAAGTTGACGCCTATTAATACAGAGCCTGGATCTTTTACTGTAAGGGAATAATAATATGAAGTAGGTATGTAGGGCAGACAGTTAAAAGTTCAATGTTTAAAAAAACGCAAATGTCTACTTTTTCAGTATGTGACGAATGACGAGTCCTTGTTCTACTTTATAACCGATCTTGATGCTCCCAACAATAAATTAGTTAGGATAGATTTAAATAAGCCAGAGAAAAAATATTGGTCAACTGTACTTCCTGAAGCAAAGGAAGTTCTTGAGTGGGTGGATCCCATCAACGAGTAAGATTATACAAATTGGTCTCACGTTAAATAAGTATGTTGCGCATGTGTATGCAAAAAGATGTATTTGTTTTCCGTTTGTGTCAGGGACATGATGTTCACCTCGTACACTAAGGATGTCAAAAGTACCTTGGAATTAAGACATTTAGAAAACGGATCATTGGTCATGGAGTTTCCACTTGAAATTGGATCAATTTCTAGTACAAGTGGCAAAAGGGAACATGAGGAGTTTTTCTTTAAACTGTCAACTTTCACAAGTCCCGGCGTAACTTATAGAATTGACATGACCAAGAATGACTACAAGCCTGTTGTGAGTGTTAAATCAAAATGCACAAATATTAGTAATCATCTCTGTACTGCATGATGTAACACACTTTCTGTCTTGCTTGACCACACTATTGCTGTTGTTTGAGTATAGGTGTTTTTAGAGACTGCAGCTAAATTAAATTTCTCGACGCTGGTGGCTGAGCAAGTGTTTTATGAAAGTAAAGATGGCACAAAAATTCCCATGTATATTCTATATAGAAAGGTAACATTTTCCTCTAAATTTTCTTTTAAAATGTACCCTTACAATTCCAGTAAAACTTACTTAAAATTTTGCCAATGCAACTGTAGGACATGGTCCGTGATGGCAGTGCACCTGCTTACTTGTACTCTTACGGGGGTTTCAGTTCCAGTCAAGAGCCTTCTTATTCCACATCGTATACAATTTTTGTAAACTTTTTTCATGGCGTAGTAGCAATTCCTAGCATTAGAGGTGGAGGTGAATATGGAAAACAATGGTGGGACAACGGTAGACTTCTCAAAAAGCAAAACTGCTTTGATGATTTTGCTGCAGCTGCTGAGTACTTGATAGCAAACAATTACACCAATCCATCGAAACTGACCATCAACGGAGCGTCAAATGGTGGATTACTTGTTGCAGCAACAGTCAACCAAAGACCAGAGCTATTTGGAGCTGCAATACCTGAAGTGGGGTAATGTGACACGGTTACCTATTCTTTTTCCGTGCTCGATTTCTAAATAAAATCGATTGTTTAATTCACGTCATTTCATCCTTTTGTAATGTTCAGGGTCATGGATATGCTGAGGTTTCAAAAGTTTACGGTTGGATATTACTGGTGTGGCGAATATGGTTGTTCAGAGAACAAAACACACTTTGACAACTTGATTTCATACTCACCATTACATAACATTCAGATGCCAAAAGATGAGTCTGTTCAATATCCGGCCATGCTTGTCAAGACGGCGGATCACGACGATCGAGTGGTTCCACTTCATTCTTTTAAGTACATTGCTGAACTTCAGCACACTATTGGAAGCAGTGAAAGACAGGTAGATATACGAAATGAAATTATAGAATTTTCCAGTGCATTCCATTTTGAATACACAGTACATAACAGACGTAAAATCAATTTTCTGTAGACAAACCCGCTACTTATTCGTATTGAAGAAAAGGCTGGTCATGGAAGTGGCACTCCAACTTCAAAAGTGGTGAGAATATACACTGTAATTCAGTATTAATCACTAGCATCCTACTAGAGTAAATTAACACTTTAACGCAACTTGTTATAATTATTTCGTTCCTTTCTCAGATTGACGAAGTGGTGGACGATTATGCATTTTTAGCCCGTGCCCTGAACTTAACATTTTATAATTGATTTGGTTTTTTAAATGAATAAATACATCTTTTGTTGAGTTTTTATGGAAAAGTCAAGCCTATATACAAAAATATTTGCACTTACTTTCATGGTTTAAAAAATTCATTTAAACCAAGCGGAAATTGAAAAAAGACATCATAGTCATCATGATCATAAGGTCTCAGATAACAATAAAACATTTGAAGATGTTCGAAATTTCTACATTAAAAGTAAAACCGTGAGTCACAAAATCTATTCTACTTGCTTCATACAATGAGTAAGGAACACGGTATCAAAATTATGGAGATATTATGCGCGCTTCAAACTTCATGCTTCGTATTTTATAAATTGCTGCATTTTATAAACAAAGCTGCAACAAAGGCTGATTATATATGCAAAGCATGCTTAAATTTTGGAAAGTGACTTGACAAAAATTGATTTCGGCATGCGTTATCAAATGTCACGTAATTCCAGTTCTAAAATCGTATAAAAGTTGCTGAAATCGTTGATATCGTCACATTACCTACTAAACTTTCACATCCTTGGGAATAAAAGTTTTTCAGCTAGTAACATTGCTTACTTCAAAATTCAAACAAAAAAATCCTTCAAAAATGAAGCCAACATTCACTTTTGCCGTCTTGGTCTTTGCCGCCTACGCGGCCGTTGCCCAATCTGCTAGTTGTCTTGAAAAGACAGCCTTGTTTAAAAAATTCACAGACGCACAAGCATCTTGTCTCCAAAAACTCAACCTTACCACAACAGATATTCCAAGCGGAAAGGACTTGAAAGAAAAACATTTCGACGATAAGGTAAAATCGCATAAGCGTACAGAAAACGTATAGTTGCGATATTCGACACTTCTAAAACATGCTGCTTTTTTTCATTTTACAGTGCATGAGTGCCTGCGTATTGAAAAATTTGAATTTTGTAAGTGAATTACAATTTCTTTAAATTTATTGTCGTACGTTCATTATATGTTAATGCTAACTGTGGATGTTTCATTGTTTTTTTTTGTAAATTTTCGATCAATTTAGTTGAATAATGGAACAATCCTTAAGGATACCCTTCTGGAAGCATTTAAAAAGGATTTGGCTACTGACGTCTATGAGAAATTAGCCAAAAACGTTGAAACTTGCGTGGAAAAGGCAACAAAACGTAAGAAAACTGTAGCATTACGGTAAAAAAAATTATAGATAATTTAAATAACAATATCTTAATGTTTTCCTCCCTTCTTTAGATCCCAAGAAGGATGACAAGGATAAGAAGGACGACAAGGACAAAAAGGATGACAAGGACAAGAAGGACAAAAAGGATAAGAAAGTGCCAAAGGACGGCAAATTTCATGGACATAGAAATGGAACCTGTGCTTGCAGAAAGGCTGCCAAGTTTGTTCACTGCATGATGGAAAAAGACCTAGAAGCTACTGTAAGTTTATTTTATGCTTAAAAATGTTTCCGGAAAAGTTGAGTAGGTTCATCTCAAATAAAAATAATTTTGTTATCATTACAGTGTTAAACAAACAGCTTTATTGTGTGGAGATGCAGCAAGGGTAAAATTATTTCTGCTGCTGGATTTATGATAAATATAAACAGTATGTGTGAATTCTATTTTCTAACATTTATTTTAAGTTTCAACTTATTAAATTCTATTTGACAAACACATTTACGAAATAAAGAAATTGATTGATTGAAAAGTAAGTTTATTGCAAAAAGTATGTTTTAATTTTTTACATACTGCATATTCTAAATTATTCTGAATACTTAGGTAGATACTACTATAATATTGGTACTGGAAAAAAGTCCTTTTAGATTAGTACTTTCCTTTCGTTTAATTACTAGACTGTGGAGTAGTACCTGAAACGATCTCTGGCTCCGTTTTCAACACGGATGGGTTGTCGGTTTCATTGTAAACATTTTCATACCAGCTTTCAAAGCTCAGTTTGAATTGCATCAAAACCAAAAGGTATGTTATGATGTTTGTAGCAGCCTTGTAAATAACAAAAAAAAAAATATCCTTAAATTCACCTGTCTCATGCTTCATTTATTATGCATTCAAGTCAGGACAAGCCACAAACTACAATATTTTTTTATTACTGAAGCAAGAAAGGTGGTGGAAATTGATGTAACGTTAACGGCCTTTATCTGCGTTGGGAAAGCAGATACTTTTTGTAAAAACAAGACAATTTGTTGCTGACTCTTCTCATCCAGTTCAGCCATAGAAATGCTATTGAGAACTGGAGCCGCTGATGCTGCCTAGAATATCAGAAAAGAAAGATGTGTGAAAACAGAGCACGTACTAAAAGTGTAGTTCTGGTCTGGCGTACATTAAATATTACTGAAATGAATTTATTATCATGGGAGAAACTTTTCGTTTTCGTACCGCATTAGTGACGAGTTGGCCAGATATTAGAATGAGAAATAAGGAAATGGCTGCACAATAAAGTTGCATTGCCCAAGCACTCGTCAATTCCTTTCCTTGCGGTGCTGATATTCCTTCGCCTTGAAGAATTGTTGCGTATGCTCCAACGGTAATTGTGTAACAACAAGTACACAACGTCAGTAACACCTCGGGAAATCAAACGATCAATAATTCACGAAATATTTAGGTGTACAAATACATTTATCCATCTCAGTGCTGATTATCATAACGCTAGCTAATTTCTACAGTTAATTACCTGCACGCCAAAGAAATCTTCAAAATAAGTCACTGTATGACACAGTTGCTCATGCAAAACTCGCATGGAATCTATTTTGGTGGATAGTTTTGCAGAGTTTTGCTTTTTTGTCATGATCGTTTTCAGCATTTCGGAAATTTTCAAGAAATGGGATCGAACGAGCAAACAGATAAATAGAAAAAGTGTCGAAACAATATACGGAATCAAGAGCGTCAGCGTTATGATTGTAGTTCCAAAAAGTAGCGCAAAGCAACTTTGATAGACGCCAATAGAACGATGAGAGTTTAGGTACATGAAAACAAAGAAGCAGGTTCCTTCGACGATGGTGAAAATGAGCACCACATAACTTCCAAACTTTATTTTTTTCAAATCATCCGCATGATCACATATTTCATGGAAAACGTTGGTGAGCGACTTCCAACCCTAAAAGTAAACCTTGATCAGGAATTTAGGAGATCTTTTCTCTGGGTTTGCTGCCAATTATTTAAGTATTTACCTGTGAAAATTTGTGTTTGTAAATCCGTCCAAAAATTAACAGAGCTGACGTTTCAAATACCATGGCCAAGGTTTGAAAAGTGAACGCGTAGAGGTCAGTTCCTGAGAAAACAGCGCTCATTCGATTTTTTATTTCCGTTCTGGCAAAAGGTAAAATTGTACAGAAGGTAAAAATTAAAATTGTGTTAACAATGACGGCAGGACTTCTCCAGCAGTACAACAGTTGACAATCTGTACTGTCTCCCAATGCCCCTTCAGTCCTAATATGCTGAAGAGATAGCGGAATCAGGCCAAATGCCTGGGCTAAAGACAAGATCGGTTTGATTACGTCACAAAGACAATGACGACCCATTTGATCAGATTCTGAATAGACAACACCAACTGTCTTATTTTGTCCTAACTCTGAGCAGTAAAAATCATTACAACTGATTTTATCCAGTGGACGATGCTGTGATCTTTTCTTCCCTGCAACAACAAAAGCTTTGAATGAACCCATGAAGATTATGAAAAAGTGTTACGAAAGCTAGGCGATCGTCAAACTGTTTCTTTCAAGTTTGCAGGCCCGTATGAAGCTTTTTTGGAGAAAGTTGACGTATGTCAAACATGCCTACTTGCAAATATGTTTCATTTGATCTTTATCTTTTGTTTGCCTTTTTGGATCTCGCAAGATTTGATCTTGCACAATATTCAGAGAGTAAACAATAAACTGCACACGTCAGTGATAAAATTGGATATAATAGTTTTCAACAAACAATGTATGAATGAAGGTATGAATTAGAAACAAGTTGTTTATAGCAGAGAAATGGCTCGAACATACGTTACTTGTCGGGTAAATGGATTCTTGCAAGGATTCGTCTACTGTCATTATATATATGGATTCAAACAGGGGTAGTAATATTTTACTGGAGTTTAGTTTTTTTTATTGGAAGTAATTTCTAATGGATGAGTAAACAAAGATTATCGACTAGTTGTAATATAGTTGTAAAGGGAAAGATGTATAAAGTGCATAATGCATAATATATTATTATTATAATGTACATACCTATATTGCTAAAGATAATGATGATGGGCAGGGAAAGTAATAGTGACAAACTATTTCCTGTTGTTTGCGCAGATAAAATACTCCACTATTACTAAACACAATGTTCATCTTTGCCAATATTGCACAGAGTACAAACAATTTGGACTTTTATTGCCTTTACTCTCCTGCATATAGGTAGTTTGCTTCCAACAAGTAATATCAACAATTCAACATGTCTATGAAAAACATAAAGAACCATTTTGTATACTGTTCTAGATAGATATTTTTTTAATTGCTGAAATTCTAATAACAGTTTTGTTCAATAGTTTTATTGATTATTATTTGCAATTACATAAATTATTATAAAATTAGTGTACTACTAATTCGATTAAATCAACATGAGTCGCATAATTTGAAAAGGTTGAGTAAAGCCATTTATTCACTTGATATATGAAATGTGAAATAGATAACTGCAGCAAAAACTGAAACATGATCATGACAAACGACAACTTTCTCCGTTTCACTATATACTACTGCAAAAGTAGATGTAGACTTGACATTTTGCTCTCAGGCAAAGGAATGTTGCTTTGATGTCGTTGTATTCTTCTGAGAAATATGTAGCTCCCAGTATTCATTCAAGACATTCTCGTTATGTCCTTGTCAATTATTTAGCTTTAGGCGTTGCTCCTCTTCCGCCAGGTTTCAACGGAAGTTACAAAAGTCTGCAGTGCGCTGCATTTTATATGAGAAACCCAGCACACAGAAGAACAAATCTATTATGTATGGAGTAGCAACGAGTAAATAATGAACAAGGCATAAACTCTGGAAAAACACGACAGGACGCACATCAACCAACCTAATTACATAGTACACTGCGTCGTTTCCCTTGTCATCCGCATCCGTGTCCTCCAACTGCCACATTTTCATTACTACAGTTTTTATGGATTCCACAAATGAATCTTGAGCAAATCTAATCATCCATCCTGTATCCGTGTCCTCCTGTCCTCTCCTTGTCTCTCTCTGTCCCATCCACATTCTTCCTTTCCCTTTTTTATCAAGGGAATTTTCAGAGTATATATGAATTAAAACGCATGCAAAAAAAAGATGCGGACTGACTGAGGAAGAGCAAAGTCAGTCGAAAGAAAGTGTCCAGTCAAAATTTTCTTGTATTTGTATCCTTCATCTCATTTCCCTTTATTTATGTCCTGGAGAAAAACTCGCATGAAATGATGATGGGTTACTGCGGCACGTACAATACAAAACAAGTTTATACAACAGCAATGTGCTATGGCTATGAATTTTGTGTATGTACCCAAAAAAGCGAAGCGTCTAGTTTTTTAGTCTCTCTCTCTCTTTTCTACAGATTTGAGATGAGTGGAGATTCGCTTGGTGAGGGGCAAAAGGAGCTGACTAGCAATCCGCCAAATTCCATCGCGACATTAAAAAGCATAAAAAGAGTATACAACATATATACAGCAGTCGAGTCAATGCAAAAAGGTAGTGTTTTGGTTTGAGATGTAGCTTTTTTAGTACTGCATTTCATCATCTAAAAAACTCGAAATTTGAGTTCAAACAAAAGAACCTACGCATTTGTCCTACTTTTCATTTGTCAGTTTCTTAGAGTACAATCGGTAGTGGGGAACCAAAATTTTAGGGTCTCCATGATTGGTTGTGTGTTCAATCTTCTTTCTTCATGCTTTCAACATTGAACCGAATTGTAGTTAGTAGAAGCAGACATTTTTGTAGTGTTGTGTCTACATTTCCGTCGGTTTCCAGAAAATTCAACCGACCAAGTCACCCTCCCCAGTGGGACATCCTACACAAACAAAGGATTTCCATTTCTACCAGCCTGTCAAAACATCATCGTATTCAGGTATGTTCTGAGGTGTTTCTTTTTCATTTTTTAAATAAAATACTTGTGGCTTTCCCATCTACTTTAAATAGTAACATACATAAATACACTTTGAACTCAAGCATTTAGCCATGACTCACAATCAGATTTTATTACATTTTGTGTTAAAGCTTGTGGTTAGTTTAGTTCATTCGTTAAGTGCACACCATTGTTGGAAATTAGCTTGTGTATGTGTACATACATTATAAATATCACCTTATTTGACATTCTAAAAAATCTTTTGAATCCAGCGTTTCACAATGACAGTATAATAAGCAGGTTATTCAGGGTCCACTTTATTACATACAAAATACATGAGCAATGCACCAAAATTCTGGTACTTTTACAAAGAATTGGTTTTACATTGGTAATTTATGGACTTATCAGTCAGTAGTGTTCATTAAAGCCATTGAATTTCTTCATGCCACATGCTGCATCAACATATAAAACTTGAACGGCAACAGAGCGGAATTCTAATGTTAGCTCGCATATATTTTAAAACACACAGCTAAACTTGAACTCAACGTGGAAAAGGATGCATTTTCGCCATTTTTACAAAACGTCCGGTTGAAAATTCAATAAACAGGAACACAATTAATAATGGCACAAAAATTTGTTCCAAGTTCATTTAACGAGCTACATACAGAATTTGTAACCACAGAAGAAGGAACAACACTTTCCGAACTCGCTCAAGTATTGGGATCAATTGCTTTCAGCCCGATTCTAGTTCCCCTTCTAATCCCATGGGTTCTTCCTCGTAGCTTCATCGGTCCAGCTATATCAAACAAGGATTTTTTCCTATTGATTAGAGCTATTTTGGAATATCCAGTTTTAACGATTTTGCCCATTTTTATTATAACGCTTTTTGTTGGAGAAAAGCCGGATAATGACAGTTACATTAAAAGCAGTGGTGTAGGTCTCATCACCCTGTTTTGTGCAGCGTTTGGGATTATTGTAGTTAATCATGCCATCACTGCGCCCAAATGGCTTGGATTCATGAGTCAGTGGGAAAAAATCAAAAATATATCTACTGGATGGTCAAAAACCGACCAATCGGAAAATGGAGCTAAACCAGCTTCCAGGGGAAAAGTGCCGTTCATTACAAATTACAGAGCAATTGTTATATACATAACAGTATTATGTATCTTGGCAGTAGATTTTCCTATTTTCCCAAGACGGTTTTCAAAAACCAAAACGTATGGAATCAGTTTGATGGATGTTGGAACAGGTTGCTTTGTCTTTGCTAATGGCATTGTTGCTCCAGAAGCTAGAAATAAACATTCACCGCTATCCAGTTCATTTAAATCTACCATACCACTTGTCATCCTTGGCTTTATTCGTCTTATTTCTGTTAAAGGTATGTTTATTTTTTATTACATCAAACGTACATGAAGCCGTTTTCAAAAGTCTTGGAAGCTAAGATTTTACACGTGTTCATAATGACAGGAATTGAGTATCAAGAAGTAGTCGAGGAATACGGCGTCCACTGGAACTTCTTTTTTACTCTAGCGGGAATTAAATTGCTAAGTTCATTGCTATTTGCAGTGTTTGACCCTTCACATGGATTAAAGCTTGCTACGTCAGTTTGTCTAATATACGAACTCTGTCTAAACTATGATGACTTTATAAACAAATACATTATGAACCCCAACGTTGAACGAGGTGAGAGTTTATTAAACGCCAATCGCGAGGGGATTTTCTCAGTGGCTGGCTATCTCTCTATATACTTGGCAAGTGTATACATTGGGAAAATTATTACGTGGAAAAATCGAACGTGTATACGCGATTGGGTGGGTTATGCTGTTCAAAGTTTTTTTCAAATAGTTGTACTCTGGGGTTTGTACGCAATGTCTACTCATTACGGTAGTCAACCCTCTAGAAGAGCAGCCAATGCCAGCTTTGTGATATTGATGGTGGCGTTAAATTACTCACTTATGTGGTCTCAAGTGCTTCTAACTTTGATTCAAGTTATTCTTCAACATTTGGGATTAATTTATGGCCCAGTGTTGTTTTATGAGCTAGATAAATTCCACAGCAATCCGATGAACCGAATTCAAAGGGCACAGCGACTAAGTAAAGACTTTTCCAAAGTTAAAAAAATGAATGAAGCACCAGACCATGACATTGATGCAAAACTGCAGCAACTCGACAGACGACTTGGCAATGCTATGAAAATGTTGACCAGCTGCGAATCAGGAACGCAAGCTGAATCCAAACTATTACAAGAGATTTCTGAATTTGAAAATGAAATAGCTGAACTTGAGAGAGCTCTATGTGGTTCGGATGAAGAGAATGAAAGTTCAAATATGGAGGAGGACCAAGGAAAAAACTTGGTGCTGTTACCGGATCTTTCGCGATCTCCTGTCATTTTAGAAGCCATTTGCTACAATGGGTTGGTTGTTTTTTTGCTAGGAAATCTTCTAACTGGTCTAATTAATTCCATGATTTATACCATGTATACACCCGTTTACCTTTCATTGTCATATTTATGCTTTTATGCTACTGTCTTGTCTTCTATTAGTTTAACATTATTTTGGTACAAAATACAGTTAAAGTTTTGGTAGATAATTTTAGATCAAGCATGTATTATTATTATACATACGCTGTGAGTGACTGGGATAAAACAATTAATGTGTTTAGCATGTCTTGCATTGTATAATACAGTACAAAATAGGTACCATATAATTTAGTAGACATAGAATATTACAGAATAGATAATTGACAATTTTCTGCTAGCAAAGAAAAATTGAATGAATGTATTACATATTTACTGTATTGTCCATTCGTATTCGTACAGTACGAGTTGTACATTGTACAGTATTTTTGTAAGCTAAAAAACTGTATATAAAACCAAATATGCTTGTTAATTTCTGTCTCTTTGCTAGACATAGATATGCTACAACGATATAAACGTGTTAAATAAAATATGTGATGAGACTGAATTTTATAATAAATGAAACATCGACAAAAGTCACTGCACTTTCCTTTATTCAAATCTACACAATTTGATTAATATCATATCACTCGGGGACTAACTGCATGCATAGTAATGAATCATTGACTAGCATAATACCTGGTAAAGAAACGTTTTGTGAGTTGTAAGTAAATATTTGTAGTAACTAAGAATGCATATGGTGCCTAGCTCAGGATCAATTGAAGGCAGCCTGCCGTGTTATTTTTTTGACAACTTTACTCAGTGGCTCAGTGTTTTCAAATGAACTAAACGTTTGTGAATATTTATTTTTAATTTTAATTTCATATTTTATAGTTCTCCAGTGGTGTGTTAAATACTTGTTTGGAAGTATCGAAACGAGAAAATCATACCTTATCAAAGCTTAAAATGGGGAAAATGGAATATCCTGAGATAAAACGACAGGAAGATGTTGTGGATGACTATCATGGAACAAAGGTATATAAGGGACAAAAAATTTCGATCATAAGTGAAAAGCGTTGTTTTTACTATATTTATTATTTCTGTCTTTTTCTAGATTGCCGATCCGTATCGTTGGTTGGAAAGTCCTGATGCCGAAGAGGTCAAACAGTTTGTGGATACTCAAAACAGCATCACTGTGCCATATTTGGAAGAGTGCAAGCCACGGAATGAAATAAAAACCCGACTTACTGAGTTATGGAATTATGCAAAGTATGGATGTCCATTCCGTAGAGGAGACCGATACTTTTTCTTCAAAAATGCCGGCTTGCAAAACCAAAGGTACATGGTAAAATGTTCAGCGTGTGGAATGGCAATAAAAAAAATTATAAGCTGAACGGTTTTGGTAACTATATAAGCATTCTTTGCTTTATATTTGAATAGCGTGATGTATACACTTCGATCTCTTGAAGAGGAAGGAGAAGTGTTCTTGGATCCAAATACTTTCAGTGAAGATGGAACAGTTGCGATTTCTATTTATGCCTTTTCGAAAAATGGAGAAGTATTTGCTTACGGCCTTTCCGGAAGTGGTTCTGACTGGATTACAATTCATTTCAAAAACGTTTCAACTGGAGAAAACTACCCGGAAACTTTACACAAAGTCAAGTTCACCAGTCTGTCTTGGACACATGATAATAAGGGTGTGTTTTATGGAGTAAGTTTACAAAAATCTCATTTTGTCTTTAAATTCGTGTACCATAGCAGAGAGTAAACATTAATCTTAATATGCTTGTTTTCTATGTCAGCGCTATTCAGATCAGGAAGGCAAAACTGATGGTTCTGAAACCACATCTAATGAGAATCAAAAGCTGTATTATCATCGATTGGGCACTGATCAGTCAGAGGATGTTCTGGTGGTCGATTTTCCAGAAACCCCTAAATGGAGAATGTAACTATTTATTTTTCTTGTCATACTACTCCGTATTTAAATTTAAAATACATGAACTATGCGTAAAATTATTGATAATTGTTTACTTTAAATACTAGCGGTGCTGAAGTTTCGGACTGCGGAAATTATTTAATTATTTCGCCACAACTGGACTGCCGGGACAACTTAGTCTTCTTTGCAGATTTAAGCGAACCATTAAAATCAGGCATAAATGGGAAACTCACATTGACTCCAGTGGTCACCAAATTTGAGGCGGATTATATTGTATGCTTTGACATTGTTTTCATCGTCTAACAGTTTCAATTTTCGAGTTTCCAACATATTGATCAAAAACTTTTTTTACAGTACGTCACAAACACGGGACCATTAATGTACTTTCGTACTAGTAAGGATGCTCCCAATTACCGCATTGCTACAATCGATTTTTCAAAGCCAATTGCAGATGCCACATGGCCATCTGTCGTACCTGAACACGAAAAAGATGTTTTGGACTGGGCTGCTTGCGTGAACAAGTATTAAATATATTTTTGTAAAAGTACTTGTGACACTTGGAAAATACAAATAGTATAATAAACCAATTCTGGTTTGGTTTTTAGCGATATTCTCGTGACCTGCTATATTCAAGATGTCAAGAATACTTTGCAATTGCGCAAACTTGGTGACGGTTCAATAATTAAGGATTTTGAGCTCGATGTTGGAACAATTTTGGGGTATTCAGGAGAAAAGGAAGACTCTGAGTTATTCTTCCAATTTGCATCTTTCCTTGCCCCTGCTATAATTTTTCATGTAGATCTTAAATCCGGTGTTTCGGAACCAAAGGTGAAGTGGTTAGTCGTAATATTCTAAACATATTACGTGTTCTATTTTAAATACGATGTTAGCAATTTTCATTCGATTACTCAGGTTGTTCGTCAAGTTACGTTGAAAGGGTTTGATCCAACAAATTTCATCACAACTCAGATTTTCTACACTAGTACGGATGGAACCAAAATTCCAATGTTTATTGTTCACAAAAAGGTAAGCAATAAAATAAGTTTGATGTATTATAGCGTGGTTTTCAGAAAATAAGCATTAACACATTTATTTATGACAGGATCTTGTCAGAAATGGAAGTACTAAGCAGTTAATTTTTAAATGTCTTATGGCAATGAGTCTGTTCTATAAAAATGGATGACTAAACTTGATAGTGTATGATTTTTTGACCGTTTTTAGCGTGATGGATATGTTGAGATTTCACAAGTTTACGATTGGCTACGCTTGGTGCAGTGACTTTGGGTGTTCCAGTGAAAAGGAACACTTTGATAACTTGCTCAAATTTTCACCGATTCATAATGTTAAATTACCTGAGGACGAGAATGTTCAGTATCCTGCAGTATTACTGCTTACCGCGGATCATGATGATAGGTAAACATTGTTCCATCTAAACGTGGAAGTTTAGATGCTAGGTTAAAAGGGTATAACATAATTCTTTTTATTATAAATAGAGTTGTGCCCTTACATTCATACAAGTATATATCGGAGCTTCAAACCAAGATTGGAAGGGACCCTCGACAGGTAAATTTTGCTATAATCTATCATCATCTAAAATAATATAATAGTAATTATAATACTTGTTACTGTACGCAGACAAATCCACTGTTAATACGTATTGAAACTAAAGCTGGCCATGGAGCTGGAAAGCCAACTGCCAAAATTGTGAGTATATGTGACAAGTCTAAACAAGTCCTTACAAATTGTTTGATTTCTTTTTAGTAGTAATATTTTAATTGTCATTTTTATAGATTGAAGAGCACACTGATATACTTTCGTTCATGACACAAACGCTGGGACTCGAATTCAAGGCTTAGACCAAAATCTTTAGCAGAAATGATGTAGTATAAATAAATACATATAGTCAATACGGTGTATGAACAGAGCAAAGTATCTGCACTTTAGTACTAAGTATAACTATATAGTAGGTATTAATATCATAAATAGATCATTTCTCATTGCATGAAAATCAAATTATGGCAATACATATTATAATTATAAACAAATTAAAAATTTAATGGAAATATTTCTCTCATCTTGCTGATGTTTTGTTTTCCATTCTTCTACTTATTCTCTCTAGTAATGATAAATACTTTGGTAAAATAATATTTCTGTAACTTTACAGATATACAGTGTATTCAATAAAGACTTTTTCATACGAACACTTTTTATTGATTATTTATATGATGTGTAAAATATTTGTAAATTCATTTTGGTTGCACAACTAAATATTTTTGTACCCTTATTAGAATATTCCACATTATGGCAAACATATTTTCAAAATGCGACATGCATATGAATTGTCATAGTCATTAAGTGGAAGACGCAGAGACTCGTTTCAAAACTCTTAAAAATCGTTTTCAAGTTATTATCTCATTCTTATGCATCTTTGTTTTTGTTGCCTTTAATTATAGTGGCTAATTGTACAGTTTTTCATTTGCTCAAGGAGGTTTTGGCAGACTGTATGTAACAAAACAAGGCAACTTTCAACGAACAAAACGTCAAAATGGTCAGGGAAAGTGTAAAGGGCATTGTTTATCCGTCTGTAAAAAGGCAACCAACAAAAATTACTTTTGAGCATGGAGCGCAAGTACTAATAAATAAAACTGAAAAATGCTCACCATAATTCTTTGAGGGTTGGGTTAAGTTTGCTAACTTTTTGGCTCTATTTCCATTTTCACCTGAAATAGATTGTAGACAATTACAATTGGCTGGAGAATATTGCTTCATCGGAAACGAATAGTTTTGAATCAACCCAAAATAAGTTAACATTTGACTATTTAAAGCAGTGTCCACATTCAGCAGAAATTAAGGCCACTCTCACCTCTATGAGTGACTTTAGGACTATATCATGTCCTAATGAACATCCGGAAACAGGAAATTTATTTTTCTTTATGAAAAATGAGAACGAAGATCATGAGTAAGACATATTACCTATTTGCATATTATAAAAAATTAACTTTTGAAACGACTTAAAAATAACAATCCTCATTGGTTGTCAGCTCCATTTACTTACAAAAGGGGCTCAAGGGAAAACCCGAACTGTTCCTTACAACTAAGCATATATTACCTGATACGTCCAAAATAAAATGTACTCTTTGCATGTACAATGTATCCCCGAATGGAAAAATAGTTGCATATTCTTACAGTTTAAAGTATTCAAACTGGATGTTCATTCGCTTTAAGGAAGTCGATACCGGCAAAGACTATCCAGAAGTTTTGACAAACGTATGCCATTCTGATATATCCTGGACTCGTAGTAGACATCAAAGCGGGATCACTGGAATCATATATTCTGTATGATCGTTATTATAAGAAAATTCAGATGCAAACGACAACTTTAAATAAATTTTATTTTTGTGCTTTGTCTCATTTTGGGAACAGTTGAGATTACTCTTATAGACCATGTTACAATTTAATGTTTTTTACAGTGTTACCTTGATCCTAATAATTCGAATGATCACAAAATCGTGTTTCATGAAATAGGCACTACTCAGCAAGATGATGTAGTTTTTGTTGAATTTCATGCAAACTCAGGGCTTACAGTGTAAAGTTTTATTATTTTTTAAAAACAGTACATCAAAACCACAAGAAGAACATGGGTTTAAAAATATAAATTGGTGTAAATATTTTTGATTTGTCGATTTTATATCAAATTTTTTTAAAAAAAACTTTATTAGTCAAGGTCAGATATCGGATTGTGGTGATATGATTTTTGTGAAAGCACAAGAAGATTTTACAAGTAGACCTTATACACATTTCTTTTATGGAGATTTAGGACCAAGCATCAGAAATGACTACGAAATTACTCCTTTACTATTTTATCTTTTAGAAGGAGAAGATTTGGACAT
The DNA here is from genome assembly GCA_027743785.1 of Sinhomidia bicolor. Classification (NCBI taxonomy): domain Eukaryota; kingdom Metazoa; phylum Arthropoda; class Collembola; order Entomobryomorpha; family Entomobryidae; genus Sinhomidia; species Sinhomidia bicolor. Next base: position 18,644 of record JAHZMT010005215.1, read on the forward strand.
TCAGGTAGACATTGAAAAGCAACTCATTGCTAAATAATGTACTTGTATTTACTAGTAATAAAAATGCAATATATTTTTGTATTGTTTCAGTACATCACCAATTACAACTCTATAACCTACTTTCGAACAAATCTGCGTGCTAAAAACTTCAGAATTGTAAAAACTAATTTACTCCACAATGACGTGCTTACTAAAGGCCTGTGGGAAACAGTCATCCCCAACGATCCCACAAGGCTATTAGACTGGGCAGTGTGTGTGAATAAGTATGATGTAGAATAAATGGCATATGCATATATTACATTAAATCGCAAAAGAAAATCCCGAGTCTAATAAAGGATTTTCTTTTAAAGAAATTATTTGATGGTGTGTTATGTGGACCACGCTTGTCATAAACTACAACTTCATACACTACAAACTGGCCAGCTTCTGTATAAATATGGTCTTCCAACAGGAACCATTACTGATTACTTTGGATTTCGAAACTGCACCAATTTTTTCTTCACATTCTCCTCTTTTTTAATCCCAGACCGGATTCTATATATTAAACTTCCATCTCCGGGAAAATGTTGTTTCCCTTTATGTAGATATCAGTTTAAAAGAATTAGGACATTCAATAAGGATCTAACACATCATTACGATTTGCGTGGATATTGCTTGAGACGAGAGTTTTGCTACAACCCAAACGACGGTGAATCAGTTCCAATGCTTCTGTTGTATAAAAAGGTGAAGATTGAAATAGTTTTAAAATGAACGCTTCGTAAAAATGTTAGGCAATTGACAGCAGATTAAAAATATGCTTTTATACCAGAAACTCAAAAAGGATGGAAGCGCACCATGTATTATGTATGGTCAAGGTTGTTTTGGCGTTCAAGTAATGCCCAGTTTCTCCATTCCGAAATTATCTTTTCTACAGTGCTTTGGAGGCATCGTGGCAATTATTGGAGTTCGAGGGGGAGGGTGTGATTTTTCGCTAATTTGTATTTACTATAAAGACTACCTGTCAAGACATATTAGTATTAAATCTTTAATTACAGAGACTATGGGGTAAAATGGTACGCAGATGGAAGTCAACTAAAGAAACAGACGGCTTACGATGATTTCATCGCTGCTTCAGAGTATTTAATTAAACGAAAATACACATCTCCTTCCAAGTTAATAATTGAAGGGCAAGCCTTTGGGGGAAATCTTGCAGCAGCATGCCTTGTTCAAAGACCTAATCTTTATGCTGCCGTAATAATTCACGAAGGGTAAAATAAGAAAGGAGATAAGTAAAAGGCGTAGCTTTAGGATGTCTTAACGAAAAATGCACAATTTTATCTAGTTTACTGGATCTAATGCGATACCACTTGTTCCCTGAATCTCAACCCTACATTAAAGAATTTGGGGACCCTGAAATTCCCATGTATTTCGGTAAACTAGCTCAACTTTCTCCCCTTCATCATATTCCAGATATAAGAGCAGTTTCAAGTTTCCCCGCAGTAATGGTGATAATCGGAAGACATCCATCCCTGTCGCACCCTTCAAACTCATTCAAATTCGTTGCCCAACTCCAATACACTATGGACTCTATCTCTACACAGGTAGTTAGTTACTTTACGGTAATTGTGAACCTTAAAATTTTCCGAGTAGTAACCATAATCAATCGAAAATGTACATACAGAACAATCCATTCCTTCTTTGTTCAAAAGCCTGTGACGACGCAAGTGGTGAAATTAGGGGAAAATTGCAAAAGGTTTCATTTACTACTTTCCCAACATTTTATTGACCATTTTGTGCAGAAAATAAAAATAGATTTCGTTTTGCATAGATTGATGAACGAGCTTACATATACGGCTTCCTCATTCAAACTTTGGGATTAAACTACTCAAACAAGCATAAAAAAAGTTCATCATAGCTTTATATACTTTTGCACTTTGTACAAGTACAGATTAATTCTAGAGATTTTTGCGAAATGTAAGGATTCATAAACAAGGCGATTTAGTAATAGATGCCATGTAAAGAAAAAATAAATACTGCTATTATTTATGCCTTTCACTTTAGAGTAGGTAACCTATATAAAACTTTTCCAATCTCGTATCTTATTGCCCCTTGTTTCGTATTGAATCCGTGTTGTTATAATATCCACAATAATATGACTTTTCCTTGCTGTCCTGCATTTCGTTTATTAGGTAAATTTATACTTTCTCTATCACCGATGACATTATGTAGTTTCCACTTTCTCAAATTTTCAGTCATAATATAACATACAAGTGTCAATTTAATTTCTGGCATAATCGATAATCGATTTCATGACCAAGCGTCCGACTATCTGACATCAAAAACTTCCTTTTGTGAAATGTTTTAATATACAATATTGTACAAGTACTAGTTACTGTTCATAATAATCTTGATTGGATTAGTCATTAGTCATTCCCTTATTCTGAACCGGCGGGAGGGGTTGGGTTGATGAGTTGGTGGATTCCCAATAAGGGTGAAATTGTAGTCTATACGAATACGATGAAGAGCGTAGTGGACCTATTTAGTATTATAGATGGTCGTGCGTGTGTGCTGTGTTGGCTGTGTACGTACTACTGACTGAATATGTGAATGAAAACATGACAAACGTCAGCTGCTGTTTCCATTCAATGTGTTTCAAAGTTTCAAGTTACAACCCCGTCTCCAAAGGAAGTGTGGTGATTCTTAAGTGTTTTAAGACACTGTACAAAACACATTAGCTTTTTTAAAGTTGATGACCCTCTCACAAGTCAAAAATTTGTTCATTTCGGTTCATCTTTGTTTTTGGTAAAGCTGTTATATACGCAATTTTACAACAAGGCAACTTCTATATTGAATGAACTGATGTAAATAGACACTTTAAATTTGCTAGTTTTGGTTAATTAAGAGTATATTTACAAAGTACAAAAGTGAAAGTAAGTGAACTGAAGGATCCAATGACCCAATAAACAAGGCTTTAAATTTTTTGCAACAAGCCACATAGCAATCAAATGGGCGACATGGATCCTGTTGGATTGTTAGAAGAGGTGAATCCAGAAATAGAGCATCTGGTTCGAGAAGCCTTGCAGTCACAGGGTGATTTACGGGAATATTCTAAGAATATTGAGAAGGAGCTACGTGAGGTCAGTTTATATACATGATATCAAATTTTAGTTATTGGGGCCCAATAATTGGGCAGAGTGAGATAGATGCGTTACACATAAGAAACAAAATGACATTGTTTTTTTTCTTATTTTAGGCTGAGAATGAGTGTATAAAGGATTATATCCGGGAAAGTGGCAACATAGCAAATTTACACAATCAGATAGACGAATGTGATAAGATCTTGGAAGCAATGGAAAGAATGTTGTTAGGATTCCAATCAGAACTGGGCTCTCTAAGTACAGAAATTGAAACTTTACAGAAACAATCTATTAGTATGAGTGTGCAATTGTGCAATCGTCAAGCAGTTCGAGGTGAACTTTCCTCGTTTGTGGATGATTTGGTAGTATCTGAAACCTTAATAAGGTATCTTTAATATTAAAATTGCATAAAGAAACTTCTCTCTTTCACCACCCATTTCTCCTAATTTTTATCTTTGTAACTTTAGAACAATTCTAGATTCTCCAGTAACAGAAACTGCTTTTATTGACCAACTAAAAGTTTTAGGACAGAAGGCCCAGTTTGTCGGTACTGTACGTGATACAAGAGCAGCTCGTGATGTGGTCGACGTGATACACAAGTTGACTATAAGAGCTACTACAAAAGTTCGTGAATATTTGCTTGCGCAAATATACAAATTCCGCAAACCAGTGACAAATTATCAGATACCACAAAATTCATTGTTGAAACACAAGTAAGGTTTTCATTTTAACAATGTATCTTTAAAACATTAAGCGCTGTCCTAATCTGTCTTTCGTAGGTCACCTCTGTTTTTAAATAAATTCTGTTAAATATTTTTCTGCGCGTTTGCAGGTTTTTCTACGAATTTTTACTCGGAAACGAAAGACAAATTTCTAAAGAAATAAAGGACGAATATATTGATACTATGAGTAAAGTTTACATGTCTTATTTCAAGACGTACTCTTCAAGACTGTCTAAGAAACAAACATCCGACACAGCCGGAAAAGATCATGTTCTTGCAGCACCTGAAGAAGTAAAAGGGAAAAACCCATTATTTTCTTTAGGAAAACGAGCAGACTTACTGAATGAACTGGAAGCCCCAGCGTTAGTTCCTCATGCTTGGAATGGACCTCCTTTACCTTATGAAGCATTATTTCGATCTTTAATTTTTACATTAGTGGACAATGCGTGTAGAGAATTTCTCTTTCTAAGTGATTTCTTTCTTGGAAAAGGCCCTGCTTTAATGGATTTGTTTCATGCGGTGATGGGGAAAACATTAGGACATTTATTGGTTTGCCAGAGTTATTTTAACTTATTGATAAAGGTACAAAATAGGAAAATAAAATGTAATCTCACAAATTGCCGTAATATTTTAGACGGTTATTGAAGAAGGCACAGCATCCAGTTGGGATGGAATTGGACTTTTACTTTGTGCACATATCGTTTTGAGACTCCAAATGGTAACACATAAACGTGCTGTACCAGCCCTCGATCAATTTTTCAGTGCAGCATTGGACTGCATATGGCCAGCGTTGGATAGGTCTTTAACTGCCAACGCTTATTCTCTCAGAAACTGTGAAACAATGCCTACTGATCTGATGCCACATTATGTGCGTAATCGTTATAAAGTATAAAAAAATTCATAATGCTAACTATTTTAAAGAAATTTTTAAAATCTATAGATTACTCGGCGTTATGCTGAGCTAAGTAGTGGTTTAGCTGTAATCGATGGAGGCTTTCCACAAGAAAGAGTTCGTCGATGTCTACAATGGCTTCAAGAAGAAATGGATGCCAACCTTGTTCGCATGGCTAGTGCTTTTCAGGAGCGATCTAGACAACTTGTATTTCTCATAAACAACTATGATTTGATTCTATCAGTCCATTTGGTATTAATAATAACAATCTGAATTATTGCAACTTATTTGTTTATCATAAGCGAGCAAAAAAAACGGATCACACACACTATGCCGACTTCACACTATGCCGACTCAATTTTCGTTGGCACACTATGCCGACTCAATTTTCGTTGGCACACTATGCCGACTACACGTTATGCCGACTACACATTATGC
>JAHZMT010005216.1:0-10505 GCA_027743785.1 Sinhomidia bicolor
TATTCAGTATATATTCGACAACTCGTTTCTGCCAAACTATCTCTGTGTTCTTTTTCTGCTTATAGCCTTTATGACTGGATTATCAAATCACCTCAACTATGTTTGCATAGAGCACGGAGACCAACTCTGCTTAATGTTTTTTCATTTAAATATATTTAAACAAAGCTTCTATCATTTTAGACAAAATACTCGTATGGAACCCTTTCACCTCGAAAGTCTTTCTTGTGCAAAACTATTTAAAAATGGTAAGTGAACAAACGTCTTTTCAAATATTAATTTTCTTTCACTTCACTGAAGTTAACAAGTCACTATTTTCAATATTAGAATTGAGAAAAGTATGGCAAGGGGACAAATCTGCGGACATCGTCGGACTATTAATGAACATTCTTGTGATATTATTATTTGTTAGTGGATTTTTCCTAGCCCCAGCATGCATTGTAGCTAATCTTGATCCATTTTACCATGTCTTCATGCGTTCTTCTGAAACAACTTCGTCTCTAGGCTCACTACTTCTTCGATACGCGATCGGTTACTGGTCTTGTCTAGAATCGGCTAGATCATACACTATAGTACTGTTACAGGTGTTGGGAATCCTCAATACTTACATGCAATGTCTTAAAAAAATTAAGATGATTGGACCCGGTACTGGTTCAGTAAAACTGTACAGAACACTACTGATAATTACTCGAATTGGATATGATTTCTTTCGAATTGTTGGAGGAAGCTTGATGGCTTTTGGATTTATTCTTGCAGTTCTTTTCAATTGGATGTCTTTAAAAGGTTGGAAGTTATTTCCTAAAATGTTATATATTCTAATTGTATTTGTAACATGTGTTGCTTATATAGTTATTACTCAATCGCTCCCTATTGCAGTACAATGTCATGGGTATAGTACTAATATGATACGGCATTCATGGTCTATTCGAAAGTCTGTATTTAATAGCAGTCCTTCTTTATTCAGGACACGGCTTGATAAAATGGTATGGAAACTAGATGTGAAGGCTCTTGAACCGATATCATTTTATTACGGAATAGCCGTCTTCGAAAATTCGACAAAAGTAAATTTTTACTCAAATATTGTTAATTTTACAGTTAACATTCTGTTGCTTTGGTAAATTTGAAACAGTTAGTACCGATGGTTTTTTGAACACGAAAGATTTTTAATGAAATAATTGATTCTTATTTAACAGTGTTCATTTTTTCTACAAATAAATGATAAGGATTGGCATTTAGAAAATATAATGAGCGAATAATTCTAATAAATTCATGAAATGATACAATATTTGTTAAATTTAAACCTTTACTGCATTACATTAGATTATACTTGTTTCGATATGTAATGTCTACAATTTACAATATATTACGTGGCTGAAAGGGTAGTTTTCCATTGTGGTTAAAATGGCTACTGTAACTTAAAATAATGATGTGGATAGCCCAAGCCTCCGTCTCTCAGCAGTTAAGAAAACCATTATGTTGCATTAGGACTGCATTTACTTTCGGAAAACTTAAAATACTGTACACTAGATTAGTAAATGATGCATTGATTTGTTTTCTTTGTATTTGCCAGAACAATGTTAGATATATTTTTGCGCTGTGATGACTTAATCATGCATATATTTTAGTATGGAAAGAAACATGAGGACATTTTTAAATTTTTTGGGATTTTTCTCGATATTTTAGACGTTTCCAGTGAAATTGTATTTAACAAAATGGTTTGACATTTATTTGCTTATCTTTTTCCGTTAAAGCCGAACAATCGTAAAAGTCATACTTACTTCAAGATGCGTTGAAGCATGTGCATGCCTTTTCATATATGTACAAGAAAAAATACATCAGAAGAAAATGTACGCTTAGATTAAATTTGTTGAAAAAAAGTTAAAAACCATCATACATTTCTTGAAAATACTGTTGTTTGCAGAGGTGCAACGGTACGTTGACAAATGTGAAATATCCTATGGAACGTGAGGAATGTACCTGCCCTGAATTTTTTACAAAAGATACAGTCATGCCGTTTTTAATTGTTTAGCATTGGATCCAGATTGCATTATTGTAGGATTTAAATTTTTACTGTTATTTAAATAGTAAGCTAGTTTGCAGTACAGTATATGGTATAAGAAGTAAATTTTTTAGCTACGTTTATAGTACAGTTCAAAGTTATAGCACAGTTCGTTTACCAATATCACAACTGCGCGACGCAAGAAGGCCTTTTGATTGAGCTAAAGCATCGCGTGTTTTAAAACAGCTATTTCGAATTGGCTGTACATTTGGTACAATCAGATTCACATAAAAAATATAATCTAGTCCCACATAATTCTCAGTATTCAGCATTGACAACACTATTGTTGCAATTGAACTATTGTTTAATGTTATCTATTTGTACTTTAATATTTTGTACTATTTTAAAAGCTAAGAACAGGAGCAAGCTTTACGAAATTCGCGCATTGATTTTGTGTATTTCAAAAAATGTTTTGCTGCATACATTTTAGACACAATTTAAAAAATGCAGAAATACATTTATTTATAGTTTTCTCTAAGTATAGATTTAAAATTATAGTTTTAAATTTAAATTAAATTTTATAACGTCCATAATATGCACCCCTTGGAATACCATTCGCTATTATAAGTCTGCCCTCGGTGAATATCATGTTTGGAGCGTAAAGCAAAGATCTGATTGATTTTAAGTTTTCAATTTTTGCTACATACTAGATATAAATAATTTATAAATGGTTTTCACGTGGCTGATGGCGTGACCGAATCAGTCACCAGGAAAGTGCATAACTAACATGGTATCTATGTACTACTTTTAAAATTCCGCATACATTTTCTCTCATTATTTGTCTAGCTGGCATCAAAGTTGTTCTACAGCATCTACCGCATCTAAAAACAGCAAGACTCGATTTTTTCTTTTAAAACGCAGTAGTACTTGTGGTTGTAGTAGTTATCCGCTGTATAAACTGCCGACAAACGCCTGAAAAAGGAAAATATCATTATATCATTAGTAATGATTCATTACTACATCTTTGACTTTTTAATTGGAGTTATTGTAGAGTGATCATCACATTTTAGACGGAGGCATGAATTGTATCGCATAAAAAATTCAAGGAAGCAAAAAAAAACATTCTATTTGAATGGAGTGCTGGTAAAGTGTTGACCCAACCTCACTGAAAATAGCATACTTCGCTGTTATACTTAAAAAGCCCGAGTACGTCTTTTTTGCAAGTTTGGAGTAGAAATTCTACTAAAGAAATAGGCATTAATTTTTTCATCACGTTTTACAATTATTAACATGCCCTTTCAGATGGACAAATAAATTATTTTTGTGTGATGAACAATTTTTATACATACTCGATTTTTAATGTGTGTCCGTACATGGCATGAGAGTTATCCTACCTGTAAACGTATAAAAGTGGTAGGGAGCTGTATAAAAAGTATATGCATAGTAGTAGTTAAGTGGTTCTTTTTGACTTTTAGTTAATTCCAAGCATTCACGCATTAAGCATAAAAAATGGATTTCTCTGAGTCTGAAAGAATTATTGCTCGCCCAAGAAGACGTCTGACATGGACTTGCAGACGCATGAATTAGGACAAAACCTAGCATTACGTACGTTACCAATGTAAATAACATAATTGCCTTTGTTAGGAATCATGGATCCAGCATTACTCCAAAGGATTTGAAAAAATTATATATACAGAAAAGCAAAAGTGAATAAATTTTTCTGACTTCGTTAATGAAATTGAAGTTCATCGTATAACCTTTTCTGTGTAACAATACGTGCCAGACTATACATGTACTTGTGTCGAGTTGCTCAAAACATGTATATATGTAAGCATGTTGTAGGAATAGTCATTGAATGACAAGTTTGAATTGCCTCCAAAGGCTAACACAGCAGGATTAGGTGTAAAAAGAGGACGTGTGGTTGTCCTAAAAAATGTTTAAAACACTCAAATATGAACTATATACGGCAATTGTATATAACTTAATGATCTTATCTAAAGTGAGTTGAATAGAATTTAATTAATTTTTAACAATAAATCCCTCGTCACACGAAAAAAAATTATTGGTCCATCTGAAAAGACATGTTATTTAATCTGAAATGTGATGTTTTTGCAACCCTAAAGAAATATTTCCCAAATAAATAACATTATGGACGGTATATGTAACAAATGAATATTTCTGCCGCACAAAATTGTCCTGTATTTTATAAGTTCAACGCGTACTTCACTGTTTTACAATAATGGCGACACCGCTGATTTGGAAAGCTTTTCAAGTGACACAGCATTTGTATAGCAAACTACTATACTCATACATACTATCCATCGACATACCAAACCAAAACATGGTCGCGGAAACAAATGCAAAGAAGCTGGTTTTTTTCTACTTATCCTTTCTTCCGATTTTTGAACAAGTGTTTTTTTCCAGCTATCTTCTCCTTCAGTACATTTTTGATTACTCTTTGCTGCCCAACTATTTGTGCATTCACTTTTTGTGCGCTGCCACTTTCTTTCTCATGCCAATATGCTTCAACTATATTTTGATACATCACGGAGAACAACTTTGCACTGCACTAGTATCAGTAAATAATTTGGAAAAAAACTTACGTTCCGGACATAGCAATGCTGTTAACTGCGTCTCACATTTATGTCTACTTAAACAGGGTACGTGACAAAGAGCATGAAACCAAATATGTTTAGCTGCTGTTTACTTAAAATTTTTATCTAATTTTAAACAGAAGTCAAAAAGGCTTTGAGAGGAAACAAATCTGCGGACATAATGGGACTTCTCGTGAACCTAATTGTAGTTTTCTACTTCATAATTGGAAACTGTCTCGCCCCTGCAGCCATTCTGCTAAACATGGATCCATTTTATAACGCACTGATGCGCTTCACTGAAACAAATTACTCGATAATTGTACTGCTAATCTTTCGATATGCATTTACTTATTGGGCTTGTATAGAATCCTGTAGATCGTTAACTATTGTCCTTTCATTGACTATGCTTATCTTTAATATGTACATGAAATGTCTAAAGAAAATTAAGAGAACAGGAGTCGGTACACATTCCTTAAGACTATACAAAATGCTTCTGATTACCAGTCGAGTTGCATTTGATGCTGTTCGCTATATGGCAGCAAGTTTGATGGCAATTGGGTTCGTTTTTGCAGTTCTTGATAATTGGGTTGTATTGGCAGGTTGGAAGCTAGTTCCTAAAGTGATGTACTTTCTATTTGTATTGACAGCTTTTATAACGTACACGGTAATTTTTCAATCGCTCCCGATTGTAGTAACTTGTCACGAGTATAGTAAGGTTATGATTCAACATTCGTGGACTGTTGTTGACAACAACTGTTGTCCCTTTACTAACCGCAGAGACCAAAAGGTGTGGCGAAAACAGGTGAATGCACTGAGACCAATATCATTTTTTACGGTATAGCTGTTTTCGAAAACTCAACAAAAACAAATTATTACTCAAATATTGTTGATGCCACAATAAATATATTGTTACTTTGGTAGTTTATATATATTACATTCATATCTTTGTTCTCACATCATCATAAATTTCGCCATATAGATTATCATTAGGGCCTGATCTTAATATATTTGAATGGATAAAGCACTTAATAGACGTTTATGGAAAGCAATTGTTTGGAAGCCGAAACCAAGATCATTTTTACGGTTTAGCTATTTTTGAAAAAAAACAACAGCAAAAAAATATACAAATGCTGCAAATACCTAATTATAAATTTTGCTTTGGAAATTTTTAATTGCTATTTCTACTTTCACTTTGGTTGCACTTAACTTTTCCGTACTTTGTACAGTTCAAGTGAAATTGATTGATAGTTGCTTTTAAAATCGTCCGTTTTCGCTCGGAAACGGTTAATTTTTATCCTCTAATTGACCGGTTTCGATAAACCATTTCCGTTCTTCTGAATCCAGATATTTAAAGTAAAAGTATATTATAATAATGATAATAATAAATTATGGTATACAACGAGTGTAGAGAACTTTCGTTTATTTCAAAAGCTATCCAAGCATATTCTCATTAATTTGAAAAAGACAAAATTATTAAAGTAAAAATGTTGCAAACCATGGAAAATTCCCATCAACTGTTTATCATTGATTATCGGAAATATTTTTTATGATATTAAGTACAAAATTTAGTTTATTAGCAATAAACTGAAGGTTAGCTGTGAATCGTACGAATTGAAAAAATACCATTGAGATTTTTAAGAACAGGTAATTTCAATTTACTTGCGTTTTTATACGAATATATACCTCTGTCCGTACTGAACAGAACAAATCTATTTTTAATAAATGTTGTCTGTAAATGTCAGTCCGTGTTCGATCTGGGTCCTTAGAATACAATCGAAAATTTTTTTACTGTAAAGATTCTTAATGTAAATTTGTTACTGTAAAATGTTGTTAATCGAAAAGTTTGCAGGAGTAAAGGTCATTTTCGGTAACAGCTACTTAATCAAAAAAATCAAAGCACTATATAGAGGTCAAAATTTCAATTTTATTTTTCAAAATCACATCATACAATCAATACATAGAATCTTAAATGTTAAAATATTTTCAAACGTTTACTACGAATTTTGGAGAAATTGGTTGTAGTGCTGTAACTTTATTCCTTTTTTATGTTTCATAGCACGTTATTTGACTACACGACTTGTATTATATGTTCTATCAAAACTGCTGCTTGCATTCTCATAACTTATTGAAGCAGAATTTGATATAACCTGCGTAGGTAGATCACCTGCAGTAGATTGATCGGCATCTTCGTGCATTTCAATGCCACCTCTATTTTTTTTCGAGCTATTTACCGCAAGCCATGTTCAGGGAGACCACAGAAAGATAGTCTTGTAAATTTCTTTCATGATAAGTTGAAGCTAAATTCAGTAAACGTGAATCTAACTTTGGTGATAATTTGATGGAGTAGTCGCAGCGCCTGGCAGTTTTGCGGTAATGAGTGTGCAAGTATGCTTTTCTTCCTGAGTCAGCATTTACACTTTCATCAACTCGTTTAATTAATCGTACATTACAAACGCTGTATTGACGGCACTAGTAATGCTTGGTACCTTTATATTCCTCACTTAATGTGTACAGTTCATTTTGGTGCTGAAGTTTGGTTCGGCGTTCCCTGTTTCTTTTTTGTATGTGAAGATTCACCATGTGAAGCAGAGCGAAATAAGTAGCTTGTCTATCGAGCAAGGACAAGATAAAACTGAGAATGGATTGAATGAGAAGCATTTAAGAACCAATGTAGAAAATTGCCTTTTTCGAGCAAGTAATTTTTACATAAAATGTAAATTCTATAAAGAAATCTTTCGAAACATTAACCGAGAAGTTGTTTTTTCGATTAAGAAAACTTTACACAATATGGAAATTACAGTATTTAGACGTTACATTAACAACATTTTACTGTAACAAATTTACATTAAGTAAGTTTATGCAAATAAAATTTTCGATACTATTCTCGGCTCCCGTTCGATCTACCGTCTGCAAGTTTATTCAAAGGGAATTGAACGAAAAGAATCGACTTAATTTTTGCCTCTAGCAAAAAAAGTTTTCAATTTTAATACGAAAAATTTCTATACCAAATGATCTGTGCCCATTCTGTGCTACAAGAAAGTAAATTTTAAAAGAACGCAGAGTGCGTTTAGTAATAAAAAATGAAATAAACAAATTACAAAAAAGTTATTACATCAAGCGTAGCGAGTAGCCAAATAAATGAGATTTTCCTATGTGTACAAAGTCGGATTACGTTTTACTGAATTCAACTAATTCAGATTGCGAATAGAAATACTTTCAAAAATACATGTTGTGTTTTAATTTCAATATCTTTTTCAATTTTCAAAATTTTCATTACCTTTGGGATATTAAATGGAATAAAAGCAATTTTACAAAATGTCAGTGAATAGGTATACCTAGTTTTAATAGTTTACGTAAGCAGTAGTTTTCAGAAGTTGGCAACATTTTCAAAATAGATGCAGATGCACATGTACAACTTTAATGAAACTACGTAACTTTGTGTGTAACTTGTAGGTGTAATAAAACCGTATGGAAAAAGTGCAAAAAAACGAGAAATATACTAATTTAAAAGATATAGTCATCCTATGTACTAAATTGCCATACTAAAACCATGGCGACGCCTTTGGCTTGGAAAGCTTGGCAAATGACAAAGTACTTGTATAGCAAACTTTTATATCCACATGTTTTGTCCATTGACGCAGCAAACCAAAAGCTAGTCAAAGAAACGAAAACAAAAAGCTTGATTTTTTTCTACTTCTCATTTCTTGTTATCTGCACCCAAGCGTTGCTTTCCAGCTATCTTCTAGTTCAATATTTATTTGACCACACGTCACTACCCAACTACATGTGTGTCTTCTACTTACTCGTCGTGCTTGCTGCAGCTGGGTCAAATATTCTCAACTGCATACAGATCCAACACGGAGAACAGCTTTGTACAATGCTTGCTCAGTTAAACAACTTGGAAAAATCTCTACATCACAGATTGGATTCCATTGGTGCATATTTTCAACTCAAATGTGTTTCACATTTAGATCTCATTAGACAAGGTAAATAACGAAAAGTTAAATCGTGCAAAATTTCTGTTTGTAACCTTTAATGTGTTATAATCGATATTATTATTGTAAACAGAGCTGACTAAAACTTTAAGGATGGATAAATCTGCTGACTTAATGGGTCTTCTAATGAATGGGCTTGTGACCGTTTTATTTATTGTCGGAAACTGCATTGGCCCAGCAGTAATTTTTGCCAATGTTGATCCATTTTATCACGTATTCTTGCGCTGCGGTTGGAGAACTAACTCTGTGACTTTTATAGTATTTCGGATTGTACTAAATTGTTGGTCTGGTTTAGAAACTGGTAGGTCATACACTATAGTATAGTACTGCTAGAAGCAATGGTCGTATTTGCTATGTATATGCAATGTCTCAAGGAAATTAAAAGAAGAGGACCCTGTCCTCAATCAGTAAAGTTATACAAAACACTTATGATAATTAGCCAGATTGCGTACGATGGTATGCGATATATTGCAGGCATCTTAATGGCAATTGGTTTTTTTCTCTTAGTTCTTGGTAACTGGATTTCTATTGAAGGTTTGTATTCTTTCCCTAAATTGATGTATATTCTCATGATATTTTTGAATTTTGTAGTATACGTGGCGGTTTTTCAATCTTTTCCAATGGCAGTAGAATGTCACGAGTACAGTAAAATGCTGATACTACGTACATGGCTTTTTAAAAACCCCAAGAGTTCTACTTCAAATTGTTTACATGGAAATGCAAAAACGTGGAGAAAAGATGTGATGGCGTTAAGACCCATAATATTTTTCTACGGAATAGCTGTTTTTGAAAAAGCAACAAAAGCAAATTTTTACTCCAATATTGTTAATGCCACTTTAAATATTCTGCTGCTTTGGTAGTTGCAGAATTTTTGTATTTTAGTTTTCCCTACAACTGGAAAATATTTAATACAAAAGGCGGCTTTCCTATGACTTAATAAAGTTTTCTAATAAAGGTGCGTACTTTTTGGTGGGACGATAGAGAGTAAAGGAAAAGTGCGGGGCATGTCTTCTTGGCATTTTCTTTAGCAACCTGTGCTTTCCCATGTCCGTTCTTCTGTTACACATATAGTTATTTCAAAGCAAGTATAAAAATTAAAATTTTTGGAAAAGCTGCGCATAATTATTTACTTATTATTGTCTATAATTTGTTGTTACAAATAAGTAAGTAAATATAACAGTTATATAATGTTTTGTACGAAAATTATTTTGCTACACGCATTTCCATATATCTTTTCCGAGAACAAGCTATTCTTTTCGAATTAGTTTACTCTATACTGTATGTATTATAAACCACTTAGAACGAATATCAAATCGACGCAAAATACTGGAATGCGTAAAATATTTTAATGTTCAAAGTAAAGAACCCTTTATCCATCTTAATTTTTTCATACGTAATGCAAATCCGGTGTAATCATGATCTATTTTTAAATTACAAAAATAATAAACAGAGCTTAATAATTTATGCCGTCTATAATTTTTGTGCTTCATGAAACTTATACTTAATGCATGCACATTTAGTACACGTAAATTGAAAGATGATTTAAATAGATATTACAGCATTTCCTGAAATACAAATTTATTTTTTAATTTTAACCTTCAAATATAATTCATAAAATTAAACCTTAAACTCACAACAAGCTTATCAAAACTTTAGCATCACAATCAAATTTTTCAAGGCAAGGTAAACTCAATTTCCCCGCATTAAAATAAAATATATTTGTCAGTATTTATATGGAGGTAATATATTTTAAAATGATTTTTTTCCAAGTGAGTTGACCTTTATGTGAACTGTCGACACACTCCGAATGAATTTGTAAAAAGTTATTATTAGTTGAAGTTTTTTTGGCAATATACAGTAAAACTAAACTCTTTATTATGTGACAGTCACATTATAAAAATACAAGAGAAAAAGTGAGGG
>JAHZMT010005217.1:0-17667 GCA_027743785.1 Sinhomidia bicolor
GGTACAGCGCCTGTCTGCTTCCCAGCCAACCCCCGAAAATTTCCTTTACCTAACTCGTCTGTAAGCGACACACAAGTTAATATTTATATACAATGATTATATTGTAAAACGCTATGCTGCCAACGTTTTTCTTCAGGTTCAATTTATTCGTACAAAAAATGGAAAACGACCCTTCAACAATCAAGTGCATGGTCATATGTGCAGTGCACTGTTCCATAACTAAGTAGGCAGTAATTTTTCTTTCTTCCCATTAGAGAATTTTACTGCATGCGTGTATTTCGTACACTGTTATTTACATACAAAAGTTGCATTCACTCGTTTACCTGAACATAATCAACTGAACAAAACCTACCTCTTATATTATGTGCAATGTTGGTTACGAAAAATGCATGGCTAAGCCATGATGGCTTGCTGTTTTAGTTTGTACATTCAAAACGGTAATAAATACAAACAATACGAATAAGAATTCGCTCTCAACTCAAGCATTATAAGAACCGTAAGTTATTCGATCTTTTATTTCATCATTCTCCCGACAAAAGCTATTTATCGTGCACTTTCTTGCTTGTTTGCTAAATGCCCCATTTTGAAACTTACTTACCACTGACTCTGGGCTTCACAACTCAAGCGTCGTGCAATCGTGCATACAGGCATGCATAAGAAGATGTCTATTATATATCGGCGCTCTTGGTAATTTTTTATATTCTACCAACGTCACGATATCTTGGAGAAGGGACGCGAATAGAAAAGCGAGAGAGGGAGAGGGAGAGAGAGAACGACTAAAGAAAGGTTTCAAGATGAAATGGAAGAGATAACAGCGAAAAAATAACTACAAGTAGTAGATAATTCTTATATATATTTAGGTACGTACACATTTATTACATGACCCTTTTTATAAGTATTCAAAAAATATTATGCACATGCATCGCTTCTTCAGCGTTCTCTGAGTAAACCACTTGGTTTTCACTTGGATATTTGGTGGCTAATGAGTAGATGCATTATGCTTAGAAGAGAAATGGATGGCCTGGAATTGGCGTCGAGTCGAAATATAAACACATTATATAAAATGAATATAGGTATACAGTTGTTGCATTGTTAACTGTTATAGTTATAATGATGTGCATGTCGCTTATAGCTATAATGCTTTTAAGACATGACATGATGATGAAATATGTTTTTTTCGCTTGTGTCTGTTGTGTGATGTAAGCGTATTATTTATCCTGCTTCGTCATACTAGTTGTCGTAATTTTCCATGCGAGCGTAGAGATTAAATTTTTTTTGTGTGTGCCTTCTTCTTTATGCGTAATGCGCATAGCAAAGCGAAACAAGAAAAGGCATCCTGCAACCAACCACTACCACCACCACATTGCGTAGATCTATTATTGAGGCAGGACCTTGAATTTCAATCTTGTCTTTGGTTTCGTGATTGCATAGCGAGAGCAGCAGCAAGAGAGGAAAAAAGATGAAGAAGGAAAAAGAATTTATTTCAAGAGAAGGGAAGAGCCCTTTGATGCAAAGCATTTATGAGATGCATAAGCAAAGTGAATTTATACTGCTACCACTACTCCAGCACATAATAATAATCATGATCATCACTACTCGCTGCCATCATTTGAAAAACTGCATACGACGTACTATTATTATTATTGTTACTTGTCATGATGAATGCATTTTTTATGGCTGTATGAAAGGGTTTTATTCCTTAAAACGACTTGAGCAAGTCAAAGAAAGTGAGGGAGCATTGAATTAGAGTAGTGGTTTGAAGTTGAAGAAAAGGGGAATAAGATTTTTTTTTCAGAATCATGTAGAAGGGAAAAACTATCTTAATCTTCACCTCTTCTTATGCAAAAACACGTACTGCATGCTGCAACAACTCAGTACATTTACATTATTATTACAAAAGCAACTTGTTGGTTTTTTACTAACTTGACTTGTGAGGAGAAGAGCGAGAGGAAAAATAATAATAATTTCAAAAAAGGCTTCAGTTAACTTTTATTGCGTGTATGTTCTCCTCTTGAATGTGGGATATAAGCAACTTTGTAATAATCATTATCGCCACCATCAACTTTATATTATTCCGTCCATGATGAGCATATTTTTAGTTTTTTAGAGGTCTCTCTTTATTGCGTTGCTGAGGATGACTATGTGGTGTGGTATATATACTTTGTACCTATATGCCAACATTTTAGTACATATTTATACAAGTCAACAATGCGTAATAATAAATATAAAGCCAAGTCGACAACAAGTGCGTTTTGCCTTATTGCATGCCTTTTTTCCTCCAGCAACAGCAGTGGATCCAGTAAAAAATATGTTAGGGTCTAGTCAACTTAAAGTCAGCGAGAAGTAGTTTGAAGAGTAGTAGTAGACGAGTTAATATTATTATTGCTATATTCCAAAAGTCCAACAGGCAAGTGAAGAGATGAAGTGGTGGCGATGGTGGTAGTGGTATGGATGATGGTGATGTTGGTGGAAGTGAACAAGACGAAAGAAAAAAGGGAGACAAAAAAAGAAGCCCTGCAAGTCCTTCTCTCTCTCTCTTTCTTTCTCGATGCTTTTTATGGGCATGTTGGATATGTGATAGTTAATACCACTTTTTATATTTATATTTTATGCAGTATGTTAAAAAAATATATGTGTAAAAGTCAGTTAGTGTTTATACGTTGAAAAGTTACTTTTTTCTTTACTGACTATCGTCATCATCAGTCTTCACAATCTTTTTTGAACGTCTGAGCTCAGTCGAGTTTCAGCTTCTTCAAGAGGACAAGCATAACTCTTTCGCGTTTCGTTACGTAACAGATTTGAAAGGGGTGAAAAAGGCATTTTTAGCTTTATATGGAATTCTTCTTCTGGCTTGGTGAAAAGCAGAATATGTTTAAACCACTTTGTGATTCGTGCAATTGAAAATCGACTTTTATAAAAGATTTTTTTTCGAATTAATTTTTACTGCGTAATAGATATTTATTTGTGCGGTTATTGCATAATAAATGTAGGTGAACATTTAGTATTTTTTTATACTTGAACAGTGCCACAGTGTATAAGATTAGCAGGCGAATTGAAAAAAAGACGCTCATCTTACTTGTTAATATGCATATTGTGGATGTATGCATTTAGACGCAGAACAACGAAGAGTATTACACAGTCGAAAGAAGCGTTTTACGCAATGAACATTTTTTTATCGTTATCGAAAAGCTAATATTTTTTCATGTCTTGATTCATAAAAAAATGATGTGACCCAAGGAAAAAATCGTTGAATAATCGTCTACCTACATGCGTTGATGTGCGTACTTGCTGATGAATAAAGTAAACACTTGAAAAAGTAGTGAGTGGAGAGTGAGTGTTTATAGTGGGCCATGCATTGCAATACCAAATCACAGCATGGTGAGTTGACTTCCTTCCCTTCTTTTCTTAATCAAATATTAAAGTGAATGGGACTAAAAAATAGATAAGGAATAATTGATTTCACGTTTTTTGCTTGCAAGCTCAAACTACTGTATAATAATATTCATGATAGCCATGATAGATATGTATATTTGAACTGGATTTTGTCGGGTGTTTAATTTGTTCCCATTAACATGCTATATATGAGTTTATATTTGTTGTAATAATATATTTCCTATATTTGTTGGTATCAAATCAATGTTTGATTATATATAAAATACGTTGGTAAATCGGAAACGACTTTTCAGAAGCTTCTTTAATTTTTCTTTTGTAAAAAAGTCAAACAGTCAAACAAATTATCTCATTGCAAAGAGGAAATCTTATCAATTTTTTAATTCTCATTTTATAAACTTTATATATAGTAGATCTTTACTATACACTGAAATTGTTGAACTCAGTAACTGAAAAGGATTACTAAAGATATTGTGTAACAGTTGTGCTTCGTAAAAATAGAAACGATGAAAAAGGGCATTACTTTTCCAAGTGTTATTTTTATCATTCTCCTCCTCTTTTTCTTGAAAAGCAGGCAAGCGTCATGATTAAGAGCGACCTAACCTAGGATACCCGTACCACCACAGTTCTTTTAACTCATGCACTTTTTTACGCATAGCCATACGCAACACGCACAGAGAAGAAAATAATCCAACAAAAAACACAAGTACTTGAGTTGAGTCTGTGATTATATATATATTGTTGTTCAGTTGTACAACTCTGCTGCTGCCATTATTACGTGAACACACTTCTTCATTTTTCTTTACCTCCACCACCACCTTTTCGTTGCATCGTACTCTCGCCACTCACTGCCACCTTCAAAGAAAACAATGTTATGCACTCCAGCAATCTCTCTGTGCATTCTCATATCCGTATATAGAGTTTAGCCTGTTCTTCTTCCCTTACAGTGAAGTGAGTTTTAAAGTTGCTTGCTGGAAGCTTTTGTTCTTTTTTTTACTGGGGAAGGAAACGCGTAACAATAGTACGCCTGTGGCTAGTCGCAAGACCAAGCTAATACCAACTATCGGTATAACCAGGTATATATGCAAAGGGGTATATAATAAATAATATACCTATAACGCAGTTTTTTCTATACAAAAAAAAGTTTTATATAGAAAACAGGTATTGCGGAAGAGTGGGCAAGCTGGCGGAGGAGAAGAAAATCAAGCAGGTAAAAAATGTTTTTCTTTATAGTTTGTCGAGTCAAGTCAAATCTCTCTTCTTTACCTTACCCCTAGAACACTTTTTTTTAGTTTGTTTCTTTATGCAGCATCATCCATTGCATTCCTTATCACAATCATCATATTACCACATCACCACAGTATAATTTTTAATATAACCCTTTTTTATATATTTATAGTAACTTATATATGCCATATCATCATTCTTCGTCAGTTGTCCTATATGTAGTTGTAGACATTTCATTTTATAAGTCAGCAAAGCTAAATAAGATTTTGAAAAAAAAATCTGAGGAGGGTTAAGGTTTTCTCTCTATTTTTTGCTTCCTTCCTTATATATTAACTTCCTTATAATTTAGTTTCTTTCGCTTTTTTATAAAAGTGGTTAAACTCTTTATATATTTTTTTATAATGAACAATCTGAGTAGGTATAAAAATAATACAAACCAATTTTTCCCTTATTGCAATATAACATGTAAATGTATACATTTTGCCTTTTGAACTTGCTTCTTGCTCCATATAAGCAAACGACGCATAAGAGAAAAAAAAGTTGAAAAATGAAGTGAACCCTTTTCTTTCCCCTTTTTTATTTTCCTTTTTTATTCCTGTATTATTATTCACTTTACCTGAGAGGGAGTTGAGACGAGAGAATGGAAAACCTGACCGAGTGTGGAATATAAGAATGCATATAAGAATATTCTGAATATAACATTTTAACGCTTTTTTTACTGGCAGACACAATACTTTTTATGACAGGGCAAGGTTAGGTTTTTTACAGTATTTTTATTCACCTGGTTTTCTGGTCTCCAACTTCACTGGATTACATGGTTGACTAGCGTCTGTTATATCCGTATATTTTCCTTCTCGCATTTACCTATATTAAATCACTTGCTTAGTGCACTCTGCGTTTTTTCAATGTTGTTCCTTTTGCTGGCTGAATTATTACTACTTTTTTATATTTTTCTTTGCAGGACTACACCTTATTTCTAACTTATTTCATTCTCTTGTTTGTCATGATGATGATGATGATGATATTGACAAGTTCTATTATATTTCGTGGAATGGGGTATAACCACGCTATTGTCACTGATATTTTTCTATATTCAGTTTTGTTCGTTTATAAAGTGCGTGTACCTATGTACATAGTTAACGCAAAGTGGTAACCACTATAAATAGAGAACAAGAGGCATATAAAAGAATGCAACTATGTATTACTATTGCCACCTTCGACGTTTTCCATTGTTAGTCTAGAAAACGTATGTGTGTAAAAATTGAAAGGGTCATTTTCTAGTTTGTTGTTTCTGAAAAAAATGGGAGTTTTCATCGAAAAAAGCAAGAAAAGTTGGCGTAATGTGCAATATATGCGTTTTGTTGATGATAACAAACTTGGTTGATGTAGGTGGGTAATATACAGAAAGTATGTAAATGGAGCTGTGTGAATACGATAGTGAAAATGGAAGTGGGGGAAAGCCGTCACCATCGTCGTCAGTCGCCACTGAGCAAATTAGTTTAGATTAGATGTTACCGTCGTCATATCCCATTCTTGTATGCATTTTTTTCTACTACCTTTTTTATCATTAGAAATTTACCATTATAAACGTTTGCAGCACATTAGTCACAACGCATAGAATGTATGAGTCATACAGACTCTTACATTGTCCAGTCAACTTGGATATTTTTTAAAATATCAATATACAACATTAGTCAGCACCAGCAGCAGTCATTGTTGATTCGTTGGGTTTGTCGCACAAAACAAGCTGCTGGGTTTTCTAAAAGTAATATCATGCATAATGTTTGTGCTTGATGGAGTAGTGGAAACTGGAACTGTAGCCATTACTTTGTATCCAATAATCCACAACCACCACCTACACATTTGATAGAAAGTGCATTTTTTCTCTACTATTTTATCTTTCTTTTACTATCAAAAACCAATCATGCTGATGAAGTGACGGCTGACCTTTCACACGAAATTAATAGACTGTCAGAACAGAGAACAGACAACCGTATACATACATATATCAAGTCAGCTATAACATCGCATTATCATCATCATTATGAATAGGCAAATACATTAAAAAACTCGTGAAAAAAGGATTTGTCATCATTTTAGATTTTGTGCGTGTGTGTGTGCCAGGCAGTGCTTTGAGCGTGATTTTTGTTTCTTACGTGCATATTATTTGATTTACAGTACAACGGGAGCAAAATCCATACTACTACGTGGGGTAATCAAATATATCAGCAGAAAATGAATGATAGCTGCTGCCTACACTAACAAATTAACAATCTCTCTCTCTACCAACACCAACTCATCTATCTTCCCTTTCAAACTTGCATTTTGTTTCGTATACACACACGCGTTATTCGTACGCAGCACATTCTCAAAATTAGTGTAATTTACACTTGGCACTGCGATTTCCAATGACTGAGGAAACTCATTGTATTAAGTTGAAACAAGTAAACGATGTAATATTTTCGTGGATAATTACAGACACATTATTTGAAAGTCTGCAGATATTTTCTCTTGTGCACATAATAGTCTGCTTTAGATTGTACGCGTTTACTGCGTACAGTCGCATTTATTGTGTAAAATTCTTTTTTTTCCTAATCAGTCTTACGACTTATTGACATTCAACTTAATTTTTTTGGGAAAAAAGAGTAAAACGAAAACTGTTTCTGTTTACTTAAATATACTTGCTTTCCTCCCTCCCTCTCTATTATTCTCTTTTTTAGCTTTGCTTCATGTCAATTTTTCTGTCGCCTTCATGCATTTCAGTTTATTTACATTATTTATTCCACAAATTTTAAATCTTTCCTTATCTAAAAACACACACAAAGTGAATGTGTCTACCTCTTTGTGGTTTATGTGAATTGTGTGAGATGTGCAGTAGTAGTAGTACAAAGGTAGGTAGTTGTTCTGAGTTGTACATTGCACACATTCATTAAAAGCATATTTTTCCGTTTTGGTGCATTTCTTGTGTGTTGAAAGTTGTCTTTGTTGTTGGATGCTTCTTGCTCTTCATTTTCTTAAATTAATAAGTTGAGCGAAATGTAAAGATCCTGGTAGTGATGAATTGGTTTAGTGGGCTGTGTAGTGTGTAGTTACTTATTTTTGATGATGATGATTGTATTGGCTGACATTCTGGTATTAATTGGTAGAGACGATTTACACAAATTGTTCAATGTCACATTATAATGTGTACGCATGCATGCATTGATATTCACGACGACGGCAGAAAATAAGGTTCGCTATGGCTGGCAGGCAGAGGCTGTGTTTAGCTGAACAGCAAGATTTTGTGTGCTTTATTTGTTACAATATTGACATTTGCTTTATTAAGATAATCTGCCAAATTAAACTGAGATAACAGTAGTGGCTGACGGAAAAAATGTTTTCAAGTAAATGGAAAGAATAATTGAAGAAGGATATGCGCTGTGGCGTTGTCATACTTTTATGCATGCATAATGCACATTCCACACACAAATCTCATATTAGTCTGAATTCTGTGTACTGAAACTGGCCATGTTAGAACTGAAATAAATGTACCTAATAATTTATTTATTTATTTTATCTTTATTTATTAGGATTTAGAACTGCAGCAGGGAGACAATGAAACCTCCAATTCAGAATCAACCGAGCTGACCTCCAGTAATCTTGTTCAACAACAGCGTTCCTCTCAAGGAAATCAATCCAGCCGAAATAGTGGTGGAAAAGTTGCCACCAAACGCAGTTCTGGTGCTGGCAATACAAATCGACAAAGTGGTAATCAGCAACAACGGGCAAATATAGTCAATCCATTAGATCCGCCTTCTCGTCCAACTAAGTCATCAGTGCGAAGCAAAGAAAATAAAAGTATGCCCCTGAAAGGAGGCAGTAAATCCACAGCGCATTTCGCTCCCACCATTGTTCCTCCTTCAACTGCAGAACCATCGACCATCAATTTATCTAAAAATCCTCAAACGGGTGGTAGTAGCAACTCGAACAGCACATTAACTTACGCTCATTACAATAATAACGACAGTAAAGATAACGTCACGGTCACTAACTCAACTTCCCCCAGAATGTTCGTGAACATGAGCACGTTGTTGGCCGCAGCAGCTGTAGGCAACTTTAATTTTCCATTTCCACTGGATAATATCCGATATCATTCGCCAAATGGTCACAGTCCTATTTATAATGCTGAGAGGGGAAGTCCTGGTAATAGCAGTGTCGTCAGTGGTAGTCCTCCTGCAAACCACAACAAAGTCTATAGAGTTGATAATGGAGTATATATAGTAGACGAACTCAATTTCATATACCCAACATCAGACTTTAGCATTCTCAAAAAAGCTGTTATAAAAGAAGAAGTGACTATTGAAAAGATAGGACCAACTCCTCTCATTCCAGGAAACAAGTTTCATCAAAGCGGAAATGGTCCGAATAGAGATGTGAACAGAGGGCGACCAGAAAATCGTCGTACTACTGGGCCTTTTCCGTCACCTACATTAAATGTTTCTCCTCGGGAAAGCTACAATACACCAAATAGTTTCGAAAGCATACCAAACCCTTACGAAATATTACGCCAGTGTCAGGACTTCTTAAGAATTCTTCGAGAGTTCTGTAGTATGATAACTTTAAACAGCGATTTCACAAATGGCCATAACCTCGCGAATTCAGCCAGTGCAGTAAATAACGGAGGATTTCCAGGATTATTTAACCCGTTTGCAGTAGTTGCTGCGGCTGCTGCTGCCGGTATAACGGGCCCTTCCAGCTCCACAGGAATATATGGAAGTTCCAGTGGAAGCTCAGGAGCTGCAAGTGCAAGTACCAGTGGAAACTCAGGATCTGCAAGTGCAAGTACCAAAGGAAACTCAGGAGCTGCAATTGCAAGTACCAGTGAAAGCTTTGGTAGACGAAATAACATCAAGGAAAATGCTACTGATAATCACAGATTTATATCTCCTCGTGCTCCACCAGCCAAGACTGTTGCAGCCGCTCTGGCTGCAACTAGAGTTCACCCATCTTCGTCTTTACAAACTGGTGGAAGGAAGTTCCCTACACCTATGTTGCAGCAGAACGGCAGACACAGTCAAAATAATCAAAATCAAAAAACTGTCCAGAGAAGAAAAGGTGCTGCAAATTCCAGACAGTCACAATCGTCCACACGTATTTCTCATCAAATGGATGATGACATGATTGACCCTTCCTCAATGGTAGAGGTCGTAACAAGCATTCCATCTCCTTCCAACTCACCAGCTAGCAGACCAAATCAATATGACTATAATGCTAATCAGCAATATAGTACACATAACGACTATCAGCAAGGTATGGACCTTACAACAACTTCCACCTCTGCAGCAACATCCTCCTCCAGTAGCACAACAACAGCTGCCAGTTCTTCACGTTATGTCAGTAAAGCAATGAGCAAAGAATATTCCTTCTTAAATGAGTTGGGTCTTATTCGCAAAACCCCTGAGAGTACCGCGACCACAACCACTGGTAAAAATGGTTATGGCCCAACTCATACAGCAAACCTTGAACACTTTGTAAAAAACGTGCTACCTGCTGCTCGCCAAAACACGTCTCAGGATGTCTCCAATCCTGGTCCATCCAGCTCCCCACCAGAAACAGATGCAATGATTACAGAACAACTTAGAAATAAAGTTATTGAAACTTACCGTGGTGGATTTGGAGATGCCAGAACGATTGCAAGGACATTCCAGTTGAATGTTCGCGTGGTCATGAAGTGGATAAATGAATCCAAAATTGTCAAAAATTCGCCAACACAGTCGAACGGTAGTAGTTCCAGTTGCCGTGGACGAATAAATGGAGGAGAAAGCGTGGATGGTGACTCTGGTGAAGAATTTTCTGATGAATATATCACACCGCAGTTGCACAATGGTGTGCAAAATTTGAGTACAGCCATCTATACTGAGTCAAACAATAACTCACCTGCAATTGCTGGTCCATCGGGTGGAGTGAACAAGAGAAAAAATTCCAAACCAAATCAAATCTGTGATTACCCTGCGGATGATGATGGAAGTTTCAACGGCGCCTTGGATATGGTTGTTCCTATAAAAAAGCGGAGGGTATCCTCTCCAGATCCCGCCTCAGATGATGCGTAGAACAACGGTAAGTTAAAAAATCGATAGAAATATGAACATAAGCGTACTATTTTACGTAGAAGTTTTTTTTAGAAACAAGCTAATTTCTAATTTATTATTTTTATTAATAGTAACTTCCCAACATGTTTACTCAAATAACGAGACTGATAAGGACAACAGGATCATCACAATTCTTTCCATCACACCATTATCAATAATTTCCACCCCAGAAGATGAAGAAAAGACTGAAAAGCAATATATATTTCCTATTTATAAAATACGTATGAATTAGCACAAAAGTCTGTGTCAGGTTTTGTATGAAAAACTACCAATTTCCTTCTCATCGTCAACTACAAGACTCAAAATACCATACCATAATTTATATCACACAGTGTAAAAAACTAGGAAGACTGAATTTTGTCCACTATACTAACCACTTTGATTCCAGTCATGCTTAAAATCAACACAAAAATGACCTCAGAGTTAGAAGACTGCATTTTTGTACATTTTGTATCGATCGAGAAAAAGATTTAATTATTACTTTAACAAGATTACCAATTTATTATTCCTAGATATTTTTGTATTATATATCATGTATAGATTTCTTTACAAAGTAATTATTTAAGAACATATTTATGTCATTCAAAAATGAAG
This sequence comes from Sinhomidia bicolor, assembly GCA_027743785.1. Classification (NCBI taxonomy): domain Eukaryota; kingdom Metazoa; phylum Arthropoda; class Collembola; order Entomobryomorpha; family Entomobryidae; genus Sinhomidia; species Sinhomidia bicolor. Next base: position 11,340 of record JAHZMT010005217.1, read on the forward strand.
TAGTAAGTTTGTAGTTGTAATAATATTCTGATTATTATAGTTATTCAACAGACAGGCATTTTATCAATAAGTGTGATATCGAAATAATATCATAAAGCTAAATAAATAAAGCTTAGTGTAAATGTAAAAACGAAGATAATAAATTCCGTAAAGAAACTGGGAAACTAACTGATAACGACTGATAGCTTACTTGGATTTCTTGTTGGGAAAGCGTAAAAGACACATTTTGTATAAAGTATTAGTTACATATAGGTATATATATATATGCAATAATTAAGATAAGGTGTATATCTAAAAAAAACATCACTGTTTGATTAGAAATATTATGTTAATGTAAAGTTTGAATAATTTTTTTATAGTTTCACGTAAGTGTTTTGAACGATAATCAATTTGCTCAGCAGAAAAATAAGTCTCTTCTGTACAAAATAACCTGATGGATATAGATCGACATCTATAGATATATAATATGCTATTTACCAATTAAAGTAGTGAGTAGAAATCATCTTGCGTACAAATTTATCATTATGTATTTATGTATTATTGCATTTTTTCTCAAAGAAGTTACTAGTAATTTTTAAAAGTCTGAAAACAACCATAATTTATAAAGACTTCATATTTGGTTAACAGTGTTTTGTATAAATAAAAGTTCCGTTTTGTCGGCAATCTCATTGTCAAAGCTAATTGTAATTTGTATTAAGATTAAGGAGTATATTTATATAAATATAACTTTATATAGGTAGTAGTTGTTTGGTCATTTTTCTGTGTTTAACATGTGCCTACATAAAGCAGTCAATATTGCATGGGCCACAAGTTGATAAATACGTGTTCACTGAATATAATAGAGTTACCTCCTGTAAACAAAAAATACTTATATTTCCAGATTACTGTAAAAAAGCTTATCACGTTAGAATTATTGTAAAACACAGAGTACTAATATAGCGACAGTATATTGAAAGTAATTCACAATGCAATTATTAACTTTAGTTAGTAGACAAAGACGAATGGTTTACCTAAGAGAAAACAATAACGCGAGGGTACATTTTTGTCGTATCGTATTCGTGTGTATTGTTTGTTGTACATCTAAATAAAAGTGGATGAAATAAATTTATGCACAATGATTCCGTTGTTGCCAGCCAAAATTTTTGAAGATTGCACTCCGTTATCATTCGTTAGTAATGTATGTATTTATGTATGTAAACGTTACATACTTTCTCGTAATATGCAGTTTAAAATACATTGATTAGATATAGATATTATTTACATGTTGCGTTTTAAATATTTATAAACCAACAACGAATAAAATTATACTTGTAATATTCTGCTGATACAGTTTCTAATTTAAAATATTTGTTTGGATTCATCTCTTACACAATTATACAGCTAAAGAAAGTAAGGTTATTATCCTGTATAACTTTTGTACTCTCTACTTCTTGTGTTATCATCAATTTGCTGTATTTTATGTATGTATGTCTCCAAAGCTGCCATAATAAAAACATTTTTTGTTTTCTAAAATGCTGTGTTTGATCGATAAATATTTTATTTACCTATTCCAAATGTGTACTGCATGACATTTTTCATATTGATTCATTTTTTATGGAAGAATCCCTTCCACTGAGGTTGCTATTTGCGCAACGATACCATTTAGTTTATAGACGTGCATCTTCAATTAGATTGGCCACATTTAAAAAATTGGGTTTGTTTTGTGATCCGTATTTTATTTTCAAAAGCCATGTCACTCCAAGGCAGAGACTTAGCAGGTTTAGCAAATCTACTACGCGGATCTGACTCCATAGACGACAGTGACGACGATGAGGAATATGATAGCACGATGCCCCCATTGAGAAATTTAGGTACGCATATAATAAATACTAAATACTCAACGAACGTTTATTATTCCTGATAAAACTAGGAATTAGCATTTTGTCACTTTCAACCTAAGATTTTATTGTTCTTGTAAACGTGATAATACACAGGACCAGGGCAAATCGGTGCCAAAAAGAAAGAGAAAGGTGCACGAGACTCCAGTAATAAGCCAGTGGACATAAAGAAAACTGCAGACATTTGGGATTCAACTGAAATTAGCAAAGAGAAGAGTCAAGATAGTATTACCAATCTGAATGATCCACGTAAAATCCCAAAGTACGAAATGTTCTACCGTCAGTCTGTTACTACAGAAGATGTATTTCTTCAGGTAAAAACTAAACTATATATTTTTATGATCTTCCTTATTTTATTGCATTATTCGTATTTCGTATCACATTCCAATCCTTCCACATCACCATTATTATGCAACAACGAAATCTTTTCATCTTCAGCTACTTTGTTTAAATTTGCGTAGCTTTTTGTATCAAGTAACAGAAGAAAATAAGTCATCAGTTAAATAATAGGATACGGAATATCGGAATGGAGATCACAACACCTGACGCGCTCATACGTTCGGCTTTCAAAAAGAAACAAAGGATTTTTTATCTAGAATAAAAGTTCCATTGTCAAATAAATAATATTCAAATTATCAACCCCTTCACCTCTCTACTATATAACTCTTGCTTGCAGTAGTTTCGTGATTACACCCTAAAAAGATATATGTCTATCTGCACAAAAGACGGCAACTCAATATATTCTCCGTTCCTTTCATCTTTAATTAAATTCCTTGCGTCACTTCTTTTTTTTTTGCAGATGGGAAACAAGACTCCGAGTAGTGCCAGTTGCGAGAACCTGGTTGTCGAGATTCACCTGCCAGAGGAGGAGGATTTCAACAAGATTCAATTGAATCTGAAGGAGCAGGCCATTGATTTGCGATCACCAAATCATTTCTTATATCTGGGCTTGCCTCATCCCATCGACACAAAGGTAGATTACAGATGCAACTTCTTTTTTTTACTTACAGAGAGACCATCATGATGTTTCCTGTTGAGTACGCAAAAAGCGCATGGTTATCCTTTATTTAAAAAAACAGGCGTTGCATCATCAATTTCTTCACACTGAACTAAAAAACGCATGCATGTAATCATCCATGCAAATTTTTAAGGATTTACGATAGTCTATAAAAATAATATAACATTTGTAATCTAATAATCATGTTCTAGAATACAAATTACATATATTCCCTGTACCAGAAAGCTGCCAATACCAATTAGAGTTTTAAAAAGAAGATCATGTCACGCGCTGCATCGTATGTAACAATTTCAGAAGATGGGCATCTAATACTTTTTATACGATTCTCTGCTCATCTCACTCAGTCAGTCAGTGGCACCTTGTTGAGTTGTTTCAATATTTTATGACTTTTGTGCAGCAAAACCACTTGGTTAGTTAAATCGTTCAATTAGGTAAGTATAAAAATCTGCCTGAAGCATTAGTAGAAAACACACAGATTCCATTAATGAGCAATTATCTATCTCTATCTGGTAAAGACAGATTTCTATATGGTTATCTTATTATATATATTTTTTTTAATTTGAGAAGTTGCAACTTACAGAATCTTTGTTTGCCAGTATCTTTTTTCTCATTGTTCTCATTAAAAAGTTTTTGTAAAGATTACACTTGCATAAAAATGCACTTTAAATCATTTGATACATAACCTGGTATTCATCAGTCGACATCTACATATATTTTTATAATAAATAAATGCAAGCTTTCGATTTTCATTGTGCCCAATATCCTTATAAGCCATATTTGTATGCATACAATTCATTGAAAACTCATAAAACTGCATAGGCATTAAATTTGGAATAAAAACTTCAATTGATTAGCCATAAAAATATACCAAGAATGAAAAAGAACAACTATCAAAGTCAAATGTCCATCGAATTCTTTCTATCTTAGTAATAGTTTTCATTTCATTGTTTGCATGTGTAGGCTGGTCACGCCAAGTGGGATCAAAATTCTGAGAAACTGATTGTTACTCTGAAGCTGTCTCGACAACTGGATGGATTAAATTTCTAAATCTTGTTGACACCCCATGCGCAAATTTTATAATTTGTAAGAAGTCATAATTTATTTATAATTTTTTTTGTCAAAATGTACGGGTAATTTTTAGTACAGCTTGTTGAAAGTCACCTTTGTACACACACAGTTTCTTCATTTTTATGCTAACTTTTTTATATTAGAAAACGTAAACTTTAAAAAGTTAAATGAAATAAAGTGTACCACTAATTTGAAAAACCAACAAATCATTTTGTTGTAAAACATGTCTATCCTTTAATTATACTAATCAATGCGTTAAAACGATAAATGATAAATCAGTTGTATTCTAATGTATTTTAAACATCTCACTTATCATCTTACAATGTAAGCATGCTTCATTTTTCTTTATCATATCATCACCATAATTTCTATAAAGATCTTGAATAACATGGACTTTCTTTGCTAAAATTTATTCTTATCACGTCATGACCATAATAATACTACCATAATGGTTTGTTTACCTGCAAAACTTCATCAAGAAATTTGTAACTTTAAAAAATAAAAGTATCCAGATTGTGTGTACATGTAAAAGCCACTAATAAAATGAATAGGTAAGTATATATCAGATGATCATCATCATAACCCGACGGTATCTGAAACTTTGTCATATAATATCAGCACGCCATATGTAGGTTTATACGTAATTAAAATGCACGAAACTTATAATTAAAGATTTGCACCTTTGGGTCAGGTAACAAAAAATTTTATGTATAGTTTAATGTACTGCTCTTTTTTGTACATCATAAAATCGTCTACATCATTTCATCTTCATAAAGTATTATTTTAATTTCAAGACAAACAAATCATCACACTATTAATCCCTCTCACTACTACATACTGCCTCTAACCAACAACGGTATATAGCTTCATGTATGTAGGTATGTATGTATAAATCTGACAAAGAGAACTGTCAAAATGAGTGTAATAAACTCTTTATTATTCGACATTTAAAATTATAAAGCTATGAAACTTTTCGTGCAGCTAAATAATAATTTCCACCATCGAGTACTCACTCAGGTTCACATTTTAGTTAGGTGTTTATTCTTTTAATTGAATTTCAATGTGGGACTTTTTGGCACATTGTCCTCTTATCCTTTTCCAAATAATGTGCGCATTATTGTGAAGTGTAAATATCCTTACTTTACGATGATGGTATCCACCCTTTTGATATCCTCTCTCTCTCTCTCTTTAATCGTCTTCTTGTGTGGGAGATTTTGTTTCTGTAACATGTTCATGTTTGAATTGAAAAAAGTAGAAAAATGCACTCTAATGCAGTTCACACTTGTCATCATGCTCATTAATAATTCATCGTTGTTTTTCTGTGCTATTTTTGTAAAGTAGTGGAAAATAGAAAATAAAGTTGAATCTTTATAGTTGTCAGTCAAGGCATATGTCCTTTGTGTTCAGTTGTAGACATTCTAAACTTTAAAAAAAATTGGTTTATACCTATTTTCATTTGCATCATTTTTTGGATTACAACTCGGACAAGGAGAAACGTGAATCCAACAACCACCCACCCTGAATCTTCATTCAGCAGCTTAGTATGCAGTGATAAGAATTATCTACACAGAGACAAACTGTCTAGCACTGACTTGTTGTTGTAGGATAGACTATATTGATGTAAACCTTCAGTTAGTTAACCATGCCGGCTACATAAATACTTTGACTTAATTTTAAAAGGTCCCCCTTGACTTTCTTCTTCTCCAAAACGGTCATATTTGAATTGCCATTTTTCAATAATTTATAATTGGTTTCCCATTGCTTAATTCAAATTGAAAATTTGTTCACGCAAAAATCACGTGTTTTAAAAGTTATTATAGTAAACAGTAGTACTATTGCCTTTTTTTATGAAAATCCAAAAAAAAGATGAATTATGGTGAACATAAAAGTAATTTTAATTTGATCACCCTGATGACCACCCATGCTACGCTTCTTCTCTAGTTAGCTCATTAAACTGTCAGAATGATCTTTTTCATCCTTTGTTAGCGTTCGGTTTTGTGGTAATTCGTATTCCATATATGGAGTTCTAATCATTTCGCTGTACACAAGGGGACCAGTACAGTAGCAAGCAACCCCAGCTTCAAAGGCTTCAAGATGTGTAAATCAGGTACGAATAAAGATGCATTATCCTTATTATTATGTTTTGTGGTCAATGATAAAGAACGTTTGTACTTGTATTTCTTTATATTGAATTTAAAAAAATATATATATTTTAATGTAAATTTGTAAACGTTGCCAGATAAGCATGTTGTAACCGAGTATAATGTATACGAATATGTACGAAAACTGAATATACTTGAAATAGCAGGTGGGTAAACTTGTCATGATACCTGAAATTGAGATTATGGATTTGTACAACTTTCTG
>JAHZMT010005218.1:0-29187 GCA_027743785.1 Sinhomidia bicolor
CTGCAAATCATAACAGGCGTAATGTATATAGTACTACAAGTATGTATCGAAACACATTATAACATGGCATTATAAATACCTACACAAGCCAGTAATAGTTATCATTTACCAACCACAATACGACTGACTAACATTACTGTTTACATTTGGCAATCACTAGACAGAGTTTGGAACAGAGCGAAGATCTTAACATTTCGTCTTCTTGTCACCTTTCTTGTCACGAGTAGGATTCGCATGCTGTGGAATAACATAGCGTTGTGCCACTTTTAGGGGCGGTGAATATCCATCAGGATATGTTGAATCTTCGAAAAGTACCTCATACTCATCACTATGAGTAACAGGTGGTGCATTAACCACTGCTTTGTAGAAACAAGTTGTCTGAGGATACAGTGCCATTACTGAAATTGTAAAAAAATATACCGATCGGCAAACGCACTAAAAGTGGCATTGATAAGAATGACTGATAATAGCTTCGTTTTAATTTACCAGTACTGTTCTTTTTACCGTATAAAGTTTTTAGTTTCAGCTGAAAGCAAAAAGAAAAGTGAGTATAGATTACGATCAAAGTATGACTATGCTACTTTTGCAATACAGTGTGACTTGGTATGTATATGCTGATTTACAGTGTCCAGCATTAAATGCTCCAGCACGGAGTGCCAAGCTCTGACAGCGACAATTTCCAGTAGTAGCAAATTTTACAACCTTAATGCAAATTCCTGGTTACAGAATTCACCACTACAATCGGAATTGTCGTTGTCAGAGTTAGCCACTGCAGGTTGGGTGGATGTATTAGTGCCGGTTTATTTTAGCACACCTTGTTCATGGTGACAAATTTGAGGTCGTGTGGACCCTTCTCATGAATTTTATTGATAGTGGCAATGGTTGTTGCACTGCTCTGGTGTTCTACGGTAAGTTCATTGACCACAAGACTATGGACATTTCGAAGACGATCCTGTTTTACACATAAAATTAAACAGCATTAAACTTTGGTTTTTAAAAAGCCATCAAGCGCTTCAATTTTCAATTTAACGTCGTCAACTAGTTTTATATACGCTAAATGTTCTAATAAGCAAAAATTACATTTCGACATTTTCACTGCAAAAAAGTTTTTCGTATTATTTCTCCGTATACTAGAAACTCATCTTTATTCTACAGGTTTGTTCGTTTATCGTTTCTGGTATAGTTGGATTCACGAAGATGTAGTAGTGCATGACACCATGCATATCATTTGTGTATAGCTGATATTCACATTTTAGCTTTTAAATTTTGTATTACCTACCTGTATTTGTGCTACAACTTGTTCACTCATGGTGCTGGCCGGGTGCAAATTTTACTTATCCCAACAACTGGTGACAACAGTACCAAAAGTCTCTTTTTACTATTAGTTGGCTCCCTGTTGAAATCGTCTTTTCTGCAACAGAATTTTACTTCTTTTGAAACCAATGCTCCTCAAATGTCAGTGATAACCCAAGCTACCAAAATACTGCTCGCTAGAATTCCGTTATATTCAACAACAAAATTCCCTTACCGCGTTATTTTATTTTATTTAATGAACAGTCTACTTTGACTAGTACTTTTCCACACAGCAGATTAGATTATTTTGTGATAATCTGATTCATTTCCCAGTTTACGGTAAAGATTAAGCTGTGTGCATATTCAACCATCAACAGTTTATGACCGACGATCTAAGTCTAAACCTTTAAGTCGTCGAAATCAGCAAGTTGGAAGTAAACACTAGTTCTACTAATGACAACAAAAAGTAATTTTATTATATTATAAATTTATCGTTTTATTTTATTTATCTGCTTTATTTATTCTTCCGAACGAAATCACAGCTTAACGCACACTAGTCAAGCCAAGCTCAAAAGGTAAAAAGAAAGATGACGACAACAACAATACAAACTACGGCTTGTGTGTGGATGAATTGGATGACAGCAGCCATGTCTGCTGTTGTGCTTGATGAATGTTGATGATGATGATGATTGCTGTTGTTGTGCTCAGTTTTTGCGTGAGGGATTGTCGTATCGATCGAGTGCGCGTACCTTTCTTTGCGTATGCTCGCTTTGTAATGCATCATCTTGTGGAGTATGATGGAGAATCTTTCCATCCGATCGCAAACCTGAGTAGGTAAGGTAAATTCTATGAAATTAATGCACATATTATATTGTTGTGTAGAATAGGGTAGGTAACTTGGGTTAGTAGGGTAGGGGTAGGGTAGTCCGAGTCGAAGTGTAATCGCAATGACTGGCTGTGTGTGGTGGAAAAATGATGCTACTGTTCTGGCAAGTAAGGGCTCCGCAACGACTGTGACCGAAGCCAAAAAAAACCCTAAACGATTGTGCATCTTTTTTCTCGTCTTTATTACCTTACGACATTATATCAGTGATGGAAATTCTTACGGTACGAGTAGAAATTGGAGAATTTGGCTTGTGTAGGATGAAGGTAAAGCGAGTTTTTGCTCACTTTAAATTGTTGGTCGTTTTCAGAGACCTGCAACCTGGGACTTTTGGCTTTTAAATGCCTGTTTTGCTTCATCCGGAAAGTGAAAATAGGCAATGTCTTGTCAGTTGTCGTCAGTCATAATATAGTAAAAACTAAACTACGGATGGTACATTATATGAATGCTAATGCTTCTTTATCATAAAATACATACATGATTTCCTGATAGAGGTGATGAAAGAAACTGTCCTATGCGGGGAGACTAGGGAGTTTGTAAAATTTTTAGTGATATGCTCAAGTACATACTCACACTCAGCCAGTATAGTACAGCGTCTAAACAAAGATACTAGACATACGCACCAACATAACACCTAGACATATCCAGAAGAATGTACTTTGACTAGTGAAGTGACAGATTATAGATTATTTAACAGTTGCTCTGCCACTGCCAAGCATCTGCCAAGCGACATCGGTAGACGGTCTACCGTAGACCTAATTGGTACAATAAAAAAGGCGCCCTGCGGACTGTATGCTCCCTCCAGCCGAAACTACAATAACAAAATTACCGCTTGCTTACCACATTTCATATGTTATGAAGTGCTACGACTTCAATATTTACATCTATATGTATATTGTATTGTATTTGTAATGAATTTAGTATATTGGATTTACTACTAGACCAGTAGAAGGAATATATAGTATTAAGATGTTACCCATAAAAATGAATTCTTGGAAAGATTCCATCATTAGATTTTAACACTAGTCACTTTCATAGACCATTAATTTAAGATCACTTGAATGGGTCATGGGTCATTCCAATATTTCTCTTGTTTGCATTTTATTTGCACCTTGCAATTAGGCACATAATATTCATGCCGTTCAAAGCTGATCATGATCATGTATATATGTACTCCATCATATCATCATCATTCGCTTCGGCTGTTGTCAAGCCATGTGGTTTGTGAAAGCAGCTGGAATCACGATGCAATCGTGTGCTTGCGTGAGTTCGGATGGATGCAAGGGAATGGGAATTTAGACTTTAGAATAAATGTGTTTGATTTGCAAAGAAAGTTTTTAGCTAAAAGCTGTGCGTGCCCTGCTAGTGGCTGATGCTTTTCTAAAAACCTGAACAGAAAACAGGAAGTGATCTCAAACTAAATTTGTATTATTCACTGTATTCATTTCTCCATTTTCCAAGGCATATTCGCATCTCACACCTCACACGTTGGTCGATCAGCTGTTGCGGAAGTTGCTCGCTGTGGTAAGTAGACGTTACACGTTGCGTGAGAACGTTAAATTGAACATTTTAATGGTTGTCTTACCTCTCCTCTCATTGATAACTCAAATATTTGTGAGTATAATATAATACAAAAAGCTAATTAGTTTTCGACTGGTTTACCTAGTATGGGTAAACATTAGTCATTATTATCGCTGTTATAATAATAACCTGGCACTTGCAAGAAGAATTTTCAAACTGGTTGACGTGATATTGCTAAAATAGATAATGTAGTTAAAGTGTGATCATTTGCAAAGTCAAAAATTTTTTGATGAGATTAACTACTAATTCGTTAGCCATTATTATAGTTTGTTTATGCAATTAGTGTGTTATATGCTTAAAATTTGACATAAGTAACGTGTAATCTTGAAAATGTGTGAATTTCGATTTCTTATAAAAATTGATTATTTTTGTTGGTTTTGACAGATTTAAGTAAACTTCAATGGCATCCAGAATGTATGGCAATCAGATGAAACTTGCGTTACAGTTATTTCGTACCCGTAGTGAAATCAGAGGCTTTACCTCCGTTCGTTACAAACCAGCGAATAAAATTATTGGCCTTTTAAATTCACGTAATTGGTTGCAGGGAGGTCCATGTTGCACCAGAGACTTTCAAACATCACAGAAATTAGATGGTATTTCTATATTCATGGCAACTATTGTTTTTAAACTATTATAATATCATGTAAGTGATACCATAGTGATTTTGTGTAATATTTAACAAAAGATACACATCGTGTCAATATGCCTTCGCTCTCACCCACCATGACGGAGGGCACGATTGTAAAGTGGTTAAAAAAGGAAGGAGACACAATTGCAGCTGGCGATGTGCTTTGTGAGATTCAAACGGATAAGGCTGTCGTTTCAATGGAGTATGATGAAGATGGAATTTTGGCTAAAATCTTGGTAAGTCAATTCCGACTACCATTCTGGGTGTAAAGTAAAAATATTTATTTGTAATGTAATTCTATAACTTTAAAACGCCTGTCTGTAAAATATGTTTATAGGTTTCTGAAAATACTGCAGATGTAAAGGTTGGTACATTAATAGCCTTAACAGTTGATGAAGGTGAAGACTGGAAAAATGTTGAAGTTCCAGCAGATGCTGGATCACCACCAGCTTCTTCTAGCAGCGCAGAGGCATCAACAGCCAGTAGTCCACCTACAACTGCTTCTGCACCATCAGCAACTGCTTCTACACATGGTGGTAGTGATCGACTTCTAGGCCCAGCAGTAAAAAATTACTTGCGACAGTATGGCTTGGAGTCAGGAAAAGTACCTGCAAGTGGCCCTCATGGAACAGTGACAAAAGGGGACGTTTTGAATCATGTACTTGCTAACAAAATTGCCCCTGTGTCGTTAGGTAATCCTATATGTTTTAATCATTTAATTAAACTTTGTACAATTCGAATGTATGGAATTAAACTCAAATTATCAATTCAGATGCACCTCCACCCCAAGCATCTCAGAGTACGGAAAAGACTCCCAAGACCTCCAAACGCAGAAGTAAAACTGGACCTGCTTCGTTTATTGATTTGGAGATAACCAATATGCGAAGGACGATTGCCAAACGCCTGCTGCAGTCAAAGGTATGTAGAATTGAAAAAGCATGTTTGTATAAATATTTTTTCCAATTCGTTAATACATTTTACATTGTTCTACTAATTTTTAGTCTACAATTCCCCATGCCTATGGTATCGCCCAGTGTAACATGAAGAAACTAATGTCATTCAGAAAGTCTTTAACGTCTGCAGGAGTGAAAGTATCCGTAAATGATTTGCTCATTAAATGTGTCGCTAATGCATTAGCTTTAAATCCTGCTCTAAACTGTGTTTGGGAAGGTCCTCAGGTACGTCTACACAATTAGGTTCAATTTAATAGTCATCCATTTTACAAACATTTTTTATCTTTTAGTTGAAACAGCAAAATCAGGTCGACATATCAGTTGCTGTCGCTACTCCAAACGGATTGATAACGCCTATTGTTTCCAACGTTGGGGGTAAAGACGTTGTTGCTGTATCAAATATTGTCCGAGCATTAGCAGCCAAAGCTAGGGACGGTAAATTGCAACCTCATGAGTTCATGGGAGGATCGTTTAGGTTGTTTTATTAATACTTGTATAAATAATTGATATTATGAATTTGCGCATCTACTTTACTTTCTTTACTACAAATAAATATAATATTCAAAATATATTTATTGTTTTAGCATTTCCAACTTGGGAATGTTTGGAATACATAACTTTAGTGCAATCATAAATCCTCCTCAGTGTGCTATACTGGCCATTGGTGGAACTACGGTGGAACTAGGTAAATTTTTGCACAAAGCAACTATATATGATTTTTAAAAAAGTATATCAAAGGTATACGTAGAGTTTGTGTAATGATTATATTACGTAATGCAGTGATGTTAATTTTTCCATGTAGACACCTTAAAATAAAATTGATTTCCTTTGTTTACGCAGGGGAAGACGGTCAAGCACTTTTTACCGGTAAATTTATGTTATCGTATGATGCCAGTGCGATCATGGAAGACGACGCCGCGAAGTTCCTTGCTGTATTACGAAATGAAGTAGAAAATGTTAATGAAATTTCTATGGGAATTTACAATCTAGAAGAAAGAAAAGAAGAGTTAGTAGAAGCATCAGCCGCACAGTAAATTAAGAGTATGAGTACATTCTAGTGCTAAGTAATTATCAAACGTAAATTCTTCTATTCTCAGTTACACTCATTGGTAACTGTGTCACTGATTATGTTGTCCAAAGATGTAGTTCGAATAAATTGCTTGTGAAAATAGCTGAGCATTGCCATTTCAATCAAATTTTAAGGATCTGATAAGTTGTACTGTTCAATGAGCAAAAAATAAATCGTAATAGTAGTACAACCCCAAAGTCGTAATAAATAATGTAAATTATTGACATTGTTTAAAATGTTTAATTGTTTACGTCATATGTGTTTTCAATCGTTTTGAAATCAGCATATCTCTGCCTTTAATTCATACACAAAAGATCAACAAAAAGAAAATGCGAACCTTAAATACACAAACACTACAATAACGAATCATCATAGAAAAGGCCTCCCTAACACAAAAACCACATCATAAGGAAATGGACAGAGCGCTCAATTTCTATAATTCGCCCATCTATTCATTACTGCGACAATAGGAACAAAAATTATTAAAAAATAGATGAGCGCTTTATTTTACGGTTTATGTTTTACATGGTGTTGTTACGTAGGTTTCACTAAAAAAGGCGCCTATAAGCTACAATTAATGCGCAGAAGCCAAAAAATATGAATCCCAGCCATATTGAAATTTTGTCTGTAGAAGCCCGCCGTCCATATTTCTTTAGAAGTGAACGAGCTGATGAGACCATGTAGCCTTGAGTATTGAGTTCCTCGTCATTCTTCTGAATTGATTGTGATGACGTAGCTAGAATTTAAAAAATAGCAAAAAACGGATAAGTACACAAATAAAAATACAGACAACTAATCCCAATAAATTTCCGATATTATGAGCATCAACATTTACCTAGAGAGCCCAAAGTTCCAGAGCTGGCTTGGATAGTCTCGAGAAGGATTCGCTTTGAATTCATCAGTCGTTCTGTGGAGTCTGATATCATCTCTTCAGCGTCTCGTGTCCTTTAATTGAAAAAAAATCCATATTTAAAAACACAAATACAAACTGGAATTGCTGTTGTTCAAGTATGTAAGTGTTGCATGTTGAATATTATTATACACCACGTTTACCTCGAAGCTCGGTCAAATGGAGTCCATTCATTTAACAAAAGTTTTCGTTCTCGTAAATTCATAGCCATTTGTAACTCCTTCTTACTGTCCTTAATGATTTTGTAAAGTCTGATGCATCACAATAAAATCAACGTCAAGTAATTATATATATATCTTAAACCCAAACTAAATAAACTACTTTGACGTTTACAAGTAATTGGCTTGTTAAAAACATACTCATTAAGTGCAGTTTCATTACACTTCAATCCGCTGACTACCCTTGGATTGACAGCTGCGTCATTAGCCCTACGAATAGAAGCCTCATCAACATAACCTTGCAAATAGTGGGCAATTTTGGTTATTTCAATGATTGTCTTTTCAATCTCACTTTCAGCAACAACAACGTCTTGTTCATCAATATCCTTGATATTTTTCAATCGACTAATAGCCTATTCAAATACAAAATATAACGTTAGATTAAATTTTATATTTTCGACATTCGAACATTTTAAAGTAAATACATATATTATCAGTTATTTGAGAAATGAGTGATTTTGCATAAAATATGATATTCCTATTATTTCCTTACACCATTAACTTCTGCAAGGAACTCTTTAGTTTTCTGAATAATCTTGTCAAACTGACTTTCCGGTTTGTTCAGTATTTCCGTATAGTTCACAGGTGGCTCATTCTTCCCATAAGTCAAACTCTGCAACTTTAAAAAAGCAGCCGAAATTGGATGTGAAGACGGTGAATCCAAAAGAGAATCATTTTCACGAAATGACTTGTTTGACTTTGGTGTGTCGCAATAAGAGGACGATGCAGAAGATACTGGACTCCTTGGTGTTAACGATGGTTCCTCATCACTCGCAGGCCCCTCGAACAAACGGCGTCGCGAAAAGTTATTGGCCTACGTTTTAAATACGTAGTTGATTAATCAAGGAATTATTTTATTTTAAAATAAGTGTATAGCACAACAATAATTGCAAAACTCAAATCTAAAACATGCTTTTCTAACATCATATATACCACATTCTAAATTCATTTCGTTTTAATATAAAGTTATTATCTTGCCATACCAATACTTACCATGATAAATACAAATGCTGGCAGTAACTGTTGATTACAGAAGTAATTCAGTAACTTGACGAAAAGATTCTGTGCTTGTCGCTATTAATTAGTTCAGTAATAAATACAGCAACTAATCAGATTTCAACGTGATTGATTAGTAAGCACACACACACCGTAAAGAACGGAGACTAGACAATTTAAATGAGCAGCAAAGCCAGACCAAAATTGTTCTGTGACACCAACAATTCGTCACGTGTCTATTAATAAAAACAACACAAAAAACAATAAAGTAGCAAAGTAATTAAAAACACAACTTTTTGCCAAATTTTGCAACGTAATATAAAACAATGAAAAATACACAATGTATCACTGCATAACTGCTAGTTCAGCTCAATAACTGAAAGTGACCTGGAAACTACTTTTCTTACGACGACTAGTTTACTGAGCTAAGAAACTGTAGTTTGACTTTTTGTATGTAGACATTAGCTCTTACCTTGTCACTTCCAACTTCACCAGCATACTATACACAATGATGACAAAGGTTTTACGACAAAATGCCAGTCAAGATTCAGGAAAAAAACAACACCCAAAAAGCACAGAATCACCAGCAAAAAAGAGGAAATCGTGTAATAATAACCCATACGTATAATACCTCTACGTTTACCATTCTCTAAAACTTCCTTTTCTCCAACCTGAAGTCAGTTGTAGTCATAATATTTGTGGATCCAAATAGATTCTGTTACCGCCTCAAAGAATTATCGTTTAAAAAGTTGTCGCTAGAATGCTCTGCCAGATCGTTCCAATAATTGGCCTTACTTTTTTGCACTTTACTTTGTTTTGGAGCTGTTGCTGTTGTTGTGGTTCACAACAAGAACAGCAGTGCAAAGTGCAAGCATTCGCTTGGTTATCAGTACTAACGAACAGTAAAAAGAAATGATTTAATGTTTGCTGATGGAATTTGGCGATTTAATGCCGATGAAATACATATGTCACATAATATGTTTTACTAATGGAGTGTCACACAGATGGGCAACAGTAAAGAAATTGACATTTCAGCAGTTGTAATTGTGTAATTCAATTATGCAATTATTCGTACTTAGTCAATTAATTAGTGCATGATGTAGCTATGATTATATGTATTTATGCGAGTGAGTCTTGACATTATTAAACAGAACACAGCAAATGGTATATTATGTTTTTTATTAACAATGCTAGTTGTGTTTATTTCCTACGAATAAAAAAATGTTACCAATTTTGCTGATGATAAAAAAGCGTAGGAAGTGGACGCAGGAAAATGGGAAGGTTAAAAGAAAAGCAAAGATGGTAAAGAAGCATTGCCGAATATCGTGGGGTTTTAGAAACCCAAAGGGGAAAAATGTACGGGACGTCTCAGTATGAATCCAAAACTGTTTCCAAAATTTTTGGACCTCTCACAGAAAAGTGTGACTTGAACAATTTTTTAGTCAGCGTGATCAGAAAACATTTTTTTTCTCTCTCGCTGTATCCAATTTATGAGTTGTACATCTTTCAATATTGACACAAGATTTATTGCTGTATTTCAAAGTAGTTGAGGATTTTTAGAAAATGTTAGAAAAAGTAGGATTGTGCCTAAAAACATACATGCCATACTTAGATACAAATACCTACCATGTTCACCGAATAAATATCTTCCGCTGTGATGCTGGTGTCATCATCTCTGTATGAATTGGTACAGTAACAGGTGTGACGAAGACGCGGCAGAGTAGCAGGCTGCTACTAGCAACAATTGTAGTGTACAAAGTACAATGCAATGCTACAATTGCAAAGTAGTTTTAACAAATACTTTGCAAAGGTACAATTTTATCACAAAAAAACTCACGGATTGTATGTTGATTAAGATACCTATATTGATTTGATACTACTAGTAGAACAATATTTTTAAAGACGAGAACTAAATTAGTTTAACTTTAACGGACAGACTGACATACAAGACAAGATCGTGATTATGCGTATACTTTTTAATAGATAGAATCCCTCTGCGTAAAGGGTAATTGTTCGCTTTTAAGGAATTTTACGCTTCTCTTAATGTGTTAGAAGCATGCAGACTGACAAACAAGAAATTATTTGTAAATACGGCACGGGTCATCATAAAATTGTAATTAGACGTTGAAAAAATGTTCTTATCGAACAGCATGTTGTATGTATGAGTCAGTAGGACTTGGAGTGGTGATCCCTCCCTCCACCCACCACATTACAATGCAACAAAAAAGCCAAAAATTGCCGAGTCTAGTCTGGCTGCACACTCCACTCGGCACTCAATGCTCATATTTATAACAACATACCCTGGCAGGATTGTACACTCTTACTTTCCTCTAATATAAAAGGTTTTTTCATCAAGCATAATATTTCCTTGTAAGGAAAAATATTATTTTTACAACAAAAAAAATTCATGACTCTTGTACTGTGTTGTATTTTTTTAAATGGGTTCTAACCAACGATAGTCAATAGTGGACTCACAAGGAGTAATATTATTATTAATAATAATAAAATATTGTAAAGGATCATTTAGGAATTGAATACCTAATCTTGTTTCGTGTTATAAAATAGGCTTACCCATGAAATATTTAAATTATAAAGTAAGTTGCTTTTCTAGTTCATTTTGATCTGAAGTGGACTATAAATTATTTGTAAGTGCTAATATAATATGCATATTGTAAATTCATTTTGGAATTTACGAAACCACTTATATACTCTGAGCAAATATCACACTGATCATGTTTGCGTTAACTACATAGTCCCAAGGCAAGTAAGAAAATCAATTACACACATACTGAAGACAAGGTCTGTAAATGTGTATTTTATGCTCGCATCTAAAAAAATTGACTTTGATCATCTTCTGACTTATGATATCCCACCCCAAATAACAACATACACACTCATACGTACATACTAATTAATTATTGAATGAATTGTCATCGACATCCCGCAGCGTTGCAACTGGACCAATGCATTAAATATTGTTCTAGTACGAAACCTACATCATTGTTTCGTGACATTAGAGTGATATTACAAGGTCTCTTCCTGCCCCCATTATTAGCAGTCTGACAGACTCCACTCGAGACGAAATCAATTGGATGCCTATTCATATCAAACAGGGCGCTAATTATTACATACTGTGTTGCGTGAACCATAACCAGCAATTTACTGGGATTCAATAGTCCATCAATTTAGTCAGTAAACAACTGAAAATAATTTCGGTTTTGCCAGAAACAGCAGCTGTCATGTCATGTCATCGTGTGGTGACGTTAATAAGTAACATTTGTTTGATATTGATATGACTTGGTGCCTGGCTGGACAGTTGAACTCAGTGTCCAACCAAACCCTCTCTGTTATAAAACATACTTGTGTGGTGTCATCTTAGGTGTGCTCTTTTCTCCTAAATGTTCTGCTTTGTATGTATTCCATAGGTAGTCCAGTAATAATACGTAATTTATATACCTAGTCTGTCACGTCAATTGAATCTTTGATGTCTTCTTAGATGGACAGACAATACCCATTAACAACTCACTCATATAACTCATCCCATCCATCTGCATATTAATGGGATTTGCTCAATAGAATGTTATTGTCAAAAATATAAAATATCGTCAAACACGCCATCTTGCCTAGAGGTTACCATATCCATCTATACTTTATTTTTAAAATGTTTTTAATTATATGTAGAAGAGAGGGAGCAAGTAAATAATTTGTTAATAGGATCAATTACAAATTAAAGTTATGCTGTGTCACACTTGCTTCATTTAGCATAATTGACTACCTTCAGACCTCAATAGTCACTCATTTGGGATTTGAGTTTAGTAATTTTTTATTATTGCGTAATAATCTGTCTCATTCTTATATCATTCCACAATATACATAACAATAAAATCAGAATTTTAATGTGCTTATACATACATATACAAGTGAGCACTGCAGTAGGGACCAGCAATCGTTGCAGTTGCCATTATTTTAATTTTTATGCTGTTTTGTTAGTAACATACTAGACGTCTATGAATAATATTATACAGATTTTCGCCAAAGGGATTCTTTGTAAGCATGCCTTCAAGTCATCTTTCAATATAAACACAATGTTTCCTGATCCTGATCTGCTTGATTCTTTTGTCTATTCGGTTCAATTTATGGTTATACAACTTGCATTTGACCTCTACACTTATATAAAAGTTAAAAAGTAAATAAAATTAACTTTACGATCACGATTTTGAGATCATAATAGACTAAACTAACTAACTAGTCAAGCAGCAGCAAATAAACTGTTGTTGTTGCAGAATGAAAAGAATATATGTACATAGATTCTACCCAAATAAATGCTTCTCAGCGTCCAGATTCCAATCCCATTTATGTGAAAATGAAATCATTTTCTGAACAAAAAGCCAAGGTGCGAGAAGCCACGAATCAAGTAAAACGTTTTCGTAAAGCCAGGAAGCTGTTGTAATTTTTCATTCAATCTCTCTCCTTCACCCCGTGTGCAAAGTAAAGGTGTGCGTTTAATTTGTACACCAAACAATCGTTTACTTATTACAGGCTCATAAAATGTCAGCTTGTAACCATCAACGCTTTAAGTGGCATCACTCCCAGGCTTCTTTTTTACATTATTTGGTTATAAAAATGGTAATTTGAGTTCAACAGTTTTCAAGAATTTATGATAATTTCATGAATATTTTTTTCTTTTTTTTCTCTCTCTCTTTCTGTCTCCCTTAAATTCCTCTCAGCAGCAGCATTTTTTGACACGCTGGCTCTCATGGTGTACCTCATGGTGAGTCATATTCACCTTCCACTTTTCAAACTAATTTTTGAGCAGATAAAAGATGAGGACCAGCCTTTTTTTGGAGTCCCCAGCTCATATTTCATTGATTTTTTTTACTAGACCATGATAAAATTACGCTGTTATATGGTTGAAATAACATATTATTAGAAATTGTCATAAATTTACTGTACGTTCATTGTGGCTTAACTTCTTTTTTTAAGTTTACCTATGTATTTGTTTTGGGCACACAACAATGAAGAATCTTAATTGCTGATAGCGTAGTTGTCATTCATGAATTCCATGATTGTATGTAATGTAATAAATATAAAAAGCTACTTTTCGATTTGCGAAATAAAACCTGTAGTTTGGAAACCTTAGGCAAATTAACATTTCACTTTGTGACATTACACCAAGCCGCCTCATTAATCACCTCTATCAAAACATTGGTCATTGTGCAGTTTAAATAGTTCTGCCAATGGTAATTGTATTTTATGGTGTGTAGTTAAATCGACATAGGAGCGCATTAAAAATTATCAGTAATACAGCACATATTATTATTATATTATTATTATTATTATTATTAGAATAGAAGGACAGCCACACATTTCTTAACAAACGTCATTGTATTATCCCACCAGCAGTTTTTTTTTCAATTCTAATGATCTCCTTTCTTCTATTCTTCTTTCTTTAATTTATTTATTTCTATCTCTGTGTGTAAGTGTCAAGTGAATGTCTACAAGATTTCATATAAAATAGCAAATTAAGCTGGAATTCAGGAACAATAAGAAAGGAGACAAGAAGACAGTGAGTTGAATGTGTGCGAAAAGTAATTGATGAAAATGAATGACTGTGGTAACCATGAACTTGCGCCCCAGACAGTATGGGTTTTATTTTATTTTATTTTCAATTGGTGGTCACCAATTGTGTCAAATTGCAATTTTGTCCTGTTCAACCCAGGTTAAATGGGATGCAGTGAGTGGCAGAACTTTGTGCTCACAGAGTTCATTCATTTGATCGTTATTTGAAGGACAAAAACGATAATAAATTCTGTACGTCTGTGTTCGCGTTTTTTATTTGTATAACAATAGACACGAGCATTCTTGAACAATAAATGTTTCAAAGATTGACGCTTAAAATTAAAATTGATGTCTTATTTTTACCATTCTAGTCGTATATCAAGATGTGTGCAAAAAACTATCAAAACGAAGATAACATTTCACGACGGAGTTACTATTCATGACGACGTACGTGTTATTTCAAACTGGGGATTTGTTGGATTTAAAGGGACAAACGTAAATATTGATTGACTTTAAAGTGGTATTTTTTCAATTTGAATTATGTCGTCAATTTTTTTACCCTTTAAATAAAGAGTCAACTAGGCATGGTATGGGAAATTGTGTGAAATAATATCGAATTGATAATGTTAGTGTATTCGACACTTTTTGCTGTGTTGTTCTTAATATTTATTGAACAACGCTGAAAGATAACCTATATATAAAACATTGGTAAGCATCCATCTCGTCTGGGCTATTTTACGGAACTGATGTACACAAGTACAGGAAATGCTAGCAATCAGGAAACGTGTGAATGGGTAGGGGTAGACACAGGTGCTAATAAGGAAAGAATTTGATTACACGCTTAACATCTGTTCATTCGTACCCAATTTGTATAGTTGTATATGGCAAACATATTGACTAAAACTAATGGTAAGTATGATAAATTTTTTTATTAGTTTTTGAAATTTTAGGATTTAAAACTTTTTTCTCCAAGTTAATTTGTATGCACTTCAATTTGTCACAATACTTTTTTTCTCTTTTTAAATAAAAGTATTCACAAGTTAAAAAAGAATTAGCTATAAGCAATTCTAACTTAACTTGATATTACAGTAGATTTAATTTAGAATTAGTGAACCCGACTGAATAGGTCTTTCTACGTTTCTCAACGAAAAAGACGATGAAAGTAATCTTTACACAGTATTTCAGAGTAACTTCTAGTCTAAATTGCAGGGAAATGTAAGTGTATAAAGAAACCAAGTAAATACACATGCTTCCTTCCTTTGTTGCTACATGATGTAGTGAAAATGATTACCTAATAGTAAGCAAATGTAGTGACAGCCGACATTTAAATGTTATTAAGATTTTAAGCACTACTTGTGTGCTCGTGCGTGGAATACCGATGTGATGTGCATATGCTGTGTACTGTGTAAAGCCCTATAATAATATAATAGTTTAGATTTGTTGAATACCTGAGTTAAAATGAATGATCTTACAACATTTATGTGGTAGTTTAGGAAATATTATTTATTAAACAAGAAAAGGTGTTAGCTCACCATCCTTGGTTGAGCCCAAAACATTTTAAAACAAATTTTTCAACGTTTAAGGCAGCGCTCGAAAAAACACGTACTTGATGACCACATTTATCTACAAACCAACTTACTTGGTCTGGAAACTTGGTTGTTAAGTATAATGGAGAGAAATGGAAATTAATTTTCTTATCTTCGTTTATGTACTCTCCACACCACTACTACTGCGGTGTTAAATAAATGCAAAAGATGAGAAATAGCCTCTTTCCATTATTGTCTTCCAAACACTCTTGAATTTGTTAAAAGACATGTGTGTGAGGCTATTATGTGAAAAGTGATTAAGCAGCCACTGTGGGCCAAAACTGGTGGTGGTCTTCATTCATCTCTCCCATCCTCCAAAAACCAAAAACTACACATAGATTTACAGTCGAAAAACATTAATTTACTGGTGAACCGTAATTGCGTTTTCTTCCTTTATTGACATCACCTTTTCGAAAACTTAATAAAGAGGATGAAAATATGGCCATTATCAAACAAATTTCATTAGTTTCACGGCAGGACCAAATCTAACTTGCCTTCTACACAGAGCAACAAAGGTATTACGAGTATCGATACTTTATGTATCTTCATTATATATTGTTTCTCAACCCTACACTAATGTTGAACTTGATTATTTGAACTATATGTACCCATCAATTTTTAAGCGAAGTAGTTTATGATCATTAAAGGGAAACAAAGAGCAGCCAAGAAAGTTTTTACACTTACTGTTGGTTACTACTATACGTCCGACCGCAGTAATCATAAAACACTCATAAGCAGTCGATCATGTTTTAGATTACCCCAATTGCAAGTAACTCCTGTTAATCATCACGTCAGCACCAACTGCTGCCGACCACAAAGCGGCCAAAGGAACCTTCATAAGTCAATCATTTATGGAAAATTTCAAAAAAAACTTTAAGTGCGCCTGTATGAATTAAAGATTTTTCTAAAGTGATTTGAAATTTAAGATACAACAATAATAATATGTAACTCTTATATCATTCATGTATCCAAAGTTAGCACGGTATGAAATTGTACCTTTTTAGGACCACACACTATATTTAAATATAGGTATATATGTACCCGTTGGTTGGCCTGTCCGGTCACGGTTTAGCTCTCTACTAATGTGTACAATGATTAGAACAAGTAATTTACATACTTGCATTTGAGTGCTGATGCATAAGTGTGGAATTTCATCCGATCTGGTCAGTTTGATGAGCTCCGACCTCCTTGTAAAATCGGTACCTGGTGGCGCAGTATAACTGACTGAATGAGAAAAGGTTCCTTTTTAGTGCAATTTGGTAAGCTGATATAGTGACGCAAGGGTTGCTTTTTCCAAGTTTATCCGCTCTTGTGATCTGTATTTTCTGCTTGTACAATGCATGCGTATATATTTTTTTTCTCAACTATCTCGACATTACTTGACTAGAAAAGGAAAACTTCATCCCATTATTTTGACTTGTGAAATTTATCATCACTTCTTAAAAGTGCGGTTAGCGGCAGAAGAGACTTCAGGTTGTGTTGATAAAAGACGATGACGGTAGCAATAAGTTGATTCGGATCGGTTGTGTTTGATGGATAATGGGTCAAGTCAGAAAGTGAGATTCTTTGAAAGGCGCTGACGCGTACTTGTAATATAGTAAATAAAAGCACTTTAAATGTATCATCATAACCTCAAGTTGTAGAACTACAAGCTTTCGGTTAACTTGATCATTCTTTATAAAACCATATCATTGCTGATCTTGTTGATGTGGTAAAGTGGAAAACTTGTCCACCTTGCTTATAAAGTAGTTCCGCTTGACAAAGCAACCTTCTTCTTCGTTGGAAGCTCACAGGTAATTAATTTAAATTAATTAAGCGGAAAACAGACCAGATCTTCCTCTGCTGACTCATTACTCGCGTTTAAGATAAATGAAACAGCTTATCAGCTTATTTTATGTTGGATCGTATATAGGTATGTGCATGCAAAGATATATAATGTTGGTTGGTATTTCTAAAACTCGGCACCTGCTCTAAATTTGCTTCAACTAGTATTTCCATATAATCACGATATTTTATACTTATTGCATCTCATACTCAACTCAAACGACAAACCGCATGGTTTTCTCTTATTTGCATTTCAACCACTGCGGCAGGTCTAACCTTTGGTCATATTCCTTTAATTAATTCTTGACGTTCGTTTTTGTATATACCTTTTTTTCCTGTACACACTTGACAATGCACCATTGTTTGTTTTATGGAGATGTTTTTGTCAAATCGCTTAAAAAGCTTTCGTAGTCATGAGATTTGCTACCTGCTGTGGACAAAACAAAATGGAGGATGAAGCATACTATAGTCAACAAGCTTTTTAATGGATAATATGCATAGGTAATTAATATTTAAAGGTTTAATGAGCATGCACATAAGATATATACCTAAATGCATAGGCATTATAACAGTTTGGATGTACGTGGTTTTTGTCTACCTGCATAAAATGAACTGAAAGATCATTGTTTTGTATTTGTTGCCTTCGTTAAAGAGAATAGATAAGCAAAATAAATAACTTGACAGAAAAGATTTGTTGAACAATGTTTGGGGAAATTTTAAAATAAAACTATTTGCAAGTAAATCACTTATTTTTTTATAAAAATGGTTATGCTGAATTTAAAAATTTAGCTTGTATGTGGACGTTGAGCAGGAAACCTTTGCATTTGTATTAGCATGAGATGGCAAAATCAGTCGAAATTACGATTTTCTTTTAGGGAATTTATTAACGAGTTTGGAATTCGACGAAAAGTCGTTCTCGTTGCAGTTAAATTGTGGTTAAGTGGATTGCAATTCTCTTTAGTTTTTTAAAAGAAAAAAGTTTTATAAAAAGATAAACGATCTTTGGAAGTCATTACCACATTCTTCGTACAGCATTAGGTATTTTACTTTTTCATTGCTAAACTATTATTGCATTAAGCGCAGAGTCTTCCTTTCTTGGTGAAAACTGTATTCCGGCGAAATGTCTCGTAGGTCCATTTTGCTTGATTGAGAGGGTAAAAATTTCTCACAAAATTTTCTTTTGTATATCTAGTACGTGAAAAAATATAAAAGAAAAACTTAAGATTGAAGATATAATCGAGCTAGTTTCAAAAGTAAATTGCTAATTTTCTTGCATTTCCCCTGGTACATTTTTCTAAAACACAATAGAATTAGGCGTATTGCCTTAATCGTAGCTTAAATTTCCTTTTTTAAATTTTCAACATGCCATTTAGTCTTAAATCTTATAAAATTTTAGAACCTTCTTTCACTTCATTCTAATCACATATATATTTTACATGCAGTTGCACAAGCGTATTTTAATACTAACATGTATATAATAACAAGTTATACATTAATGTACACTTATATTCTGTAGCTTTGAAGTTGTTTCATTGCTCGTTTACATGCATGTTTTTTACTTTTGTCTATTCCATTTTTGTAAATTGTTTTCCTTGTATCTATTTGACTTCATGATTATTCCTGTAAACTGTAAAAACTGGAAAAAAATAATAAAATGAAAGAATACTTAGCTTTAGCCCAAGTATTAATGAAGTGAAATGTAACTCCTATATACTACAGCGTACTTTTTGAAAATACAGTCTTTATATACCTATGTATGTATGTATATACCTATATCAAATCAGACTACATGTACTAATATAATATTTCTATAATGTTTCGACTTATCTTTGTATGAACATGAGATTAGTTTAGCTAGAGAAGCAAATGACTGACTATTATTATTATATTTAAAGATTTAAAATTCACAATATATGTTGATCATTGAAAAAAGGCTGACTGGAGGAGCTTGTTCGTATGTTCCACCGTGAGAAAGCGGGTTCCACCCTTATTTGCATGAAATTTGGTCACATGAGACCACATAACAAGCCTTCGACAAAGTTGAATGAGGAGAGAGAGAGAGACAAGCAGACAGACAGAGAGAAAGGAAAGATGAGACGGTTCTTGTGAGTATAAAAGGCACGTACACAAAATAAAAACTTTTTACAAAATGTGAAAGGCTATTCTTCCGTACAGATTCCGAGTGTTTAGCTCACAGCTAGGGAAGGTGTATTATTACTCTCCATCATCATCATCAATTCCGTAGTGCGTTTTTAATATGTAACGCGTGGTTCATGGTTAATAATGCACTTGGGAATAATAGGTAAAATGAGAAGAATTAGCCGTATATTTAAATTTTTCTCAAAAATATTAAAATGTTTTAATCCACATGGGTAGTCATGTAAGAAATTGCACTGATATTGAGAAACCCTTTATTTTTTTCCTTTGTAGTATTCATAAAATACAATTAGGTTTACCATTCGTAAATCAAAATTTTACTCGATATATATGTTGCATTGCTTGTAAACACTATAGGACAAGGCACCTTTCTATAATATAATTATTAACAACAACAATAATAATAATAATGTGTGCAGTGCAAACATTCCCTCTCAATTATAACAGACATTTGTATGGTATTCAAAAAAAGTGTTGTTGTTTTTCGATTGGTGATCATCACGAACACAGCGACAGTGAGTGAGAGGAGCAATCTTCAAAGAGCTCGCTGAATTGCTGCTGAAGCCATAGTAGCAGTCTGGTCTGATAGAACGCCAATTATTCCTCATATACCTTATTTCCTAACTCATCAATCATTCCCGATGCCTAACAATTGGCTCTTGAATGAGTCATTATTCGGCATGAATCAGTCAATCAAGAGTTCTGACAAGACTACTAAATTACATGATAGCTTAATTCTTTATCGTAGAGTGGAGCTGAGGCTGTGTACCACCCTGTCTCCTCCCGTTTTCAACATGGCAATTATTCGATGATTTCGTTATCATCATTATAAGGGGGACCTTTTTTCGCAAAATGGTTTTGTCTACGCACACAATAGAAAAAACAACTTCATAATATTCTCTCTCTCTCTCCATCATCTTCTCTCACTCTTCCTTGCTTTTACTTCCATTGCAGATTATGTACATACTATACATACACAAGATGATGATTTTGATGATGATGATGGAGTTCTTAATGTACTCACAGCTGCATTATTATCGTAAACACCACAACCACAAATAATATCACTAAATACTACACAATCATAACAACAACTACTATTACTACCACATCTTCTACTACTACTACTGCATCTTCCCCCTCCACTCCATCATCGTCATCATCACTTTTGGTGGGTTGTGCTGTGTGTAGCAAAAGTAGTAATAATAATCTGAGTTGGAGTGTAAATTGAATGTGTAAGTAAAACCGGAATGGTGGCTCTGACACTCTCGGTGAATGATGATAATCACGATAATAGTGATCAGCATAATATTGTTATTATTGAAGAATCTGCCCTAGTGCCTCTTTTTACTTTGTGTGTAGTAGCAAAATTGTACAAAATGCTCAGCGTGCATGCTTGCATATAATTTATAAGCATGTCCTTTTCATTTGCTTTGGTTTTATATCAATTATATATTGTTATAAGGACATACCCAATGTATTTCTAATAACAGTGAGCATTTTCTCCATAATAATAATAGTAGTAATAGTAGTACTGCTTGCAGCAGTAGCGTGCGTTCGCGTTCCATGAATTTACAATCAGTACCAACCAGCGGTTTCAAAGAGTATAGGAAAAAATGTACAAGTTCCTCATGGAAAATTATTAGGCATCCACGTAAAATAAATATCATTTTGCATAATGCTTTCTCACAAATTATCATCCCCCCGCGCGCTAAAGTATCAAGATGAAAAGTCAGCGTTCAAGTGGAGAGTGGAGCAAAGTCTTTTTGAGGTGGTGGTGATGATGACGCTGGTGGCTTGTGTAAGTAAACAGGCATGTGATCTTCACTTTTCTATTATTAGCAGTCAAGCAAAACTTTACAAAACAAATTCAGCGTCAAAGATTCAAATAAAACATGTAAAATGTACACAGTATTATAATAACTTACAACAATTTGTAGCCTTTTACTTGAAAATTTTCGAATAGCAAAAGGGTAATCGGTTGGCGATTCTTTTATTTTACTTACTTTTTTATTTTCATTGCTTCCACCAAAAATACATATTAAAAAAACTTTTATTTAAATAAAGACTAGTAATTGGATAAATTGCATTTATTTCTTTAGTCGCTTTAGATAGATGCAAGGTTTAAAGAAAAATCTAAAGATTTCAGTAGAAAACATGCTGAAGAGACTTTAAAATAATAAGAAACAGGTGTCATGTAATTTGTTCGGTTAAACTGTTTAGAGAACGTGTTAATTGTTGTTGCTAGCATGTTAATGGTGGCAATTAAGTCATAATTGAGATGAAACAATAGGCGACCAAGCTTTAAACATTTATTGTGTATTGTCATGTCTGTGGAGGTAGTTTACATACCTATACTGTTACACTCCTCACTCCCTCATCGAGTTAATATTCTGGATGAGTGCGTAATGAAAGGGCGTGACTCTCTTTCGCGTAACATGCATACTTGTAATAATTAAAACAAATTGTGCTGGAATGCATCCTTTTACTAAAAAAACATGGTGCCAAGCCACGGCGATATTACTGCGCTAATGTAAGAACATATTCCTGTGCTGGTTTATAAATGCAATGTAGGCGAGATAATTGACAGGTTGACGTTGTCATATGTTATTCATACAATCAGCATGCATAAAATCCAAATCTTATTTTCCCGAGGAGAAGAGGCAATAATAAAAAATCACTTGCAAAAGCACAGATAACGCGATGATAGGTAAGCAAATACGTAGCACATGTCGATTCTTTATTTTTTTAAAAAAAGATAAGAGGTGGACTAGCCAAAATATATATATACTGCTGCCATAGCATTCTGAACCATCGTCTTCTTCAACGGTACAGGATAATGTGTAACAACAAAGTCGTCTCTTAAAACGTGCTGCAACGAAGCCCATTTTTATTTACTGCTTGTCGGTTTACGGGCCATTCATGTAACATAATCGATGAGCAAATCATTTGTAGACTATAAAACGTAAAGGAAAAGCTTCAAAGAAAGACATATGGTGGAGAACAGAGAGAACAACGCAAACGCAATGCTGTGGAACGGAGCGAGTTGGCTAGAATGAGTGTATGAAGAAGATGAGGAAATATTATGCAAATGAGTAGAGGAGCACAAAATAAGGAATATTGTAAAAAAAAAGTACGGAATACGGAAGGGGTGTGGTAGCCAAGATAACCCCCTGTAGGTCTAAACGGGAGGTCTAATCTGTCTCAAAAATGCTGCAAAAGAGTTTTTCTTCCTTGCTAACTCTCCATATTTCGTGTAATTGTACACAGATATTATTATGTTTCCACAAGAAGTTTCTTACACTCGCTCGCTTTGACATACTCGTCGTTGCTCCTCTTCTCGCTTAAAAGTTTCTATCTGTTCTCTGTACGCATTTTACTTTGAATATTATAAGAATTTGGTGCAAACGGAGTACTCAAGTAGCGATAGAATATCGCTTTGGAAATTAACATTTAACCTTGTAATAATAATGTCGCTGTTTTTCTAACCGGAAACTGGTACGCTACAACCGATCCCAGAGATGTGTTCTCTACCACTTACTTTCAAAATCGCTAATTCGACTGGAATAAATACACGTCTACACAACAAAAAGACATACAAACATGACAAAATTGTTATAGAGCAACAAGCGCTAGTATTTGTGTAGGTACGTAGTTTTTCATTTCTGCTCCTTCCTTTCTCATTGCCAGTTCCTCTGCCGTGTGTGTTGGATGAAAACGCTATATCCTTCCTCTCTCCACCAAAAAGAATTGCGTCTTCTCTTCTTCTAGCTCTCCTCACACTTGATCTTGATTCTCTCGCTTTCAGCTCCACTGATTTCATTTCTCTTGATGTTCTCCCTGTTGGTTTCTCTATCCTTTCATGGAAGATGAGAGTGCACCACCCTAGCCTGAAACCAAAAGTGACGTGACCCTTATAATTTTCTATCATGTTGTAACACCAGGAAAAATACAACAAAATCCTCGTATTTCATCTAAAGATGTCCAGCTATAGAGCTTAACGAGATACTCAAGGTGGTTTTTCCCTCTGCTGAAACATTATCTGAAACACACGTAAAGAAATGCTTTGCGGTCTTTATTGTAAATACTTGCGCAGAGAGAGAGAGAGAGTAACAATTTTTTCATGAACAAAGTATGTTAGTACGCGTCCGAGTTTGATAATAAAGCAACAAAATGTAATATACAATAATAATGCTTATGACAGGTTAGGATGAAAAGTCCAACAGTTTAAGAAATATTTAAAGCAATATTTTTGTATCTAGAAGATAGTTCATTTCTCATTTCAGCTATTCATTTGTACAAATTCTACTACCTTTATCATTTAAAAACAAAAAAAGACTAAAAATAGAAAAAGGAACTTCACCGATCCATTATTTAGAGGGTAATAACAATGTTTAACTCTTGATAACATTATGCAGGATTTTGCAGTTCTTTGAAAAGACATTACTTCAACGGCGTCCCGTCCTGTTGCTTACTTCTCGAATTTCTCGTTTTTTTTGGCTGTGTTACTTTGTATGGATTCCTATTTGCAAATTACTTAATGCTTCAGTTGGAGAAAGAAACACTTGGCAGGATTGATTTGTGATGCGTTTTTCTTGTAAAGTGAAATTAGATTACCTGTAACTACTTGGAAGCTTGAACATATTTATTGATTACAAAAAAAACAATAGTACAAGCTAAAAGTGCAAGGATATTTGATCACAGGATAAACCGGTTAAGCGTTTTTTTGTGAGAAAGGAGAAGAGAACTTAAATCCACTTACACATTAACCTGTCTGTCTGCATGTGTATGAATGTTCAGATGCACGGGAAACCGACCACGTAAATGCATCATAGTGTTATTATTACGTAATCCACCTACGCACTTATTAATTCCTTTTGTATTTTTAATCTAAAGTAAGATTCAGCATTTCGTTCTAGCCGTTAAGCTGGATTTGAATTACCCTTTTTATTATCCGGATACATTTTTAAGAAACATTTTTTGAAGACGACCGATGGACCAATTAGAACCAATAAAAATAACAAATAGCTTATCAAAGTAAGTTCAATCATTAGGTTTTATTTTATGTCATCTATATAGGTAATAACCGTGACCATGAACATAAAGTAAGATAGGATTTGGAACCTTTGGACCGAGAGTTTTTTTAAAGTAGAAAAATTCACTAGTCCTCGTTTACTTTCTTAAACTTCTGGCAGTCATCGTAACCAGCTTGGAAACCTGCACAAGTTGTTTTCTAAAGAAGATGAGCTGTGATAAAACTAAATACTTTAGTCAAAATATCACTATACCAAATTTCATGTTTGATGAATAGTCCTTATGTCTAATTTCTCATTCGACATAATGACCGAATTAGCGAAATGGACGTGGACGAAACGTATAAAGGCATATAAAACTTTCAACTTAATAACCGTAAACTAAATGTATGGTCGCTGATTTTTATGACGAAATAGAATTCACATTATTAGTTACACATGCTCTGGGCTCTACTTTAAAATTATAAGTATTTACTTGCAGATATAAGGCAAGCATCATGCCCTGCATACAGCTTAATTCATACATCCAAATGAACCTACTTATTGGAAATATGCTCAAGAGAGCGTTAATGAACGCTGCCCTTTTTCTTCTATGTCAAGTAAATACAAAGGAATAATATTAATGAAGAAGGAGCACATGTACATCAGCGAATGATGAAAACGAACTTGAAGATGCATGATGGTGTCTGGACGATTTAGTGCTGGTCGGCGTTATAAATCTTTTGCAACTTTCTTATACATTTATTCATTTTTTTCTGTTTCTCCTTCTTTATACATTTTGTTCTGCTGTGAGATCATGTACGATTTACTGGGTAGCAGTGGTAATATGTAGATTTGGGTACGCAAGCTCAGTTGATGATGATGACGGCGACGCGATGATGATGATAATGAAACAGAATAGAGCAGCATCTTAGAAAAACGATGTACGCAAACACGCATCTTGTCTATAAAAAATTCATTTAACGTTTTGCCGACTCTCAATGTGCAAACCTGTTGAATGACGCTCAATAAAAAATCATGTGACACAATAGCATAATGGTTCAGGTTCCTGTTGTCAGTGATATACAAAACGCATGATACATGACACAATTCTGCCATTAGACAAAGAAGAAAAAACATACTGACTGATACCACTTGCTGTAATAATAAAAATAATAATAACTACTGTAAGTTAATGTATGCATTTAAATACAACTACTTACTTTGGAAAATGACAACACAAGAAGGTATTCCTCACTCACTCACTCACTTTTCAAATTCAAGGTACCCAATCAGTCTCTTTGATATCATTGTGTTTTGTTCATTCATTCAGGCAGTTGGCGCAAATTTAATATCTTTTTGGGGAAAATTCTAATTCAAGGATTCCATCACAATCACAAACTGAAGAATAAATTACTGTAGAATTTTTGCAAAAATGTATTTTAATTGTGGGTGATGTTATGTCGTCGACTCAATGGAATTTATAAATGGATGTGAGTGAAGGCTAGAGCATCGTCGCAGGTAGTAATTTCATGTTGTCATTTGACGGACTGTTTTTCTTCTTCTGGTGATGACTTCATCGGATTTAATGAACTTTACATTCTTTTAATAACAAAAAAACTGCTTTTATAAATACCTTAACTAGTTGTGCAAACAGGCTCAGCTGGAACATTATTAGAGAAAATAGCTTTAATTGGTATTTTATACATTTTTATAAGGAGGTCCGGACGACGTCGTTCGTATGCATGAAAGAATTAATTTTAATAAAAATAACCACTTGTTTCAAATAACTTACTTTATTCATTTCAAAAAAGCCGACTGAACACTTGCCACATTCTCTGAAATGAACAAATGTTTTATAACTATTTGCATTAAAACTTGATATTGATCGTCATCAAAGATATCACGCAAACTCAGAGATCAGTTTTTTTCCAAATTACAATAATAATTATAACCATCTTTAGCAAATAATCTTTCCTCACTGTGCATCTATACCTGACCTCATTCATTTCGATGCTGCTGCTGGACTATTTATTTATTATACAATGTAACCATTTGCAAATATTATTGTTATGACGCTTTTACATTCACATTCATCAACTTGCATTTTGCTTTCGTAATTTATTAAAGCTATTAAAGCAAAATGGTGTCCATGGGGTGCCCTGATATAAATTATATGTTGGTACAGTACGAATGATTTGTTTGGACCTTCAACAGATATTAGAACGAACTGACAATGAGAGGAGTTTGGTAATTCTGTAAAATTACCTGTGTGGCAAGTTTGCTTTTATCTATTGGCAGCAGCAGCAGCGGCGTCCCACGAAAGTAATAAAACTTTTGTAATGATGAAAGATTTCTATAAAATTCCGGCAAATGATTCTCTCTAGCCCGTTTCTTTTCATAAAATTCTGTTGATATCAGCTTTGACGAAAGCAATTTGCAAATCAAAGTGTCAAGAATGCATGTTCTTGCATAAAGTTATTATTACAAATGATAACCCAGAAATCACGTTTTTCCGAAATGTTTATTTTTAAGAACAACAATGGTTTTATGAGTTTATGAGTATTTGAGTACCATATCATTTCCATTTGAGAACATCCTAGATCAGGGCTACTTTTTTCATCAGTTTTGCTTGAATGCAGTTTATTATTAAAATAATTGTTGTTGTTAAAAATTGTTGGTGATGCCAAGTGTCGGTGGTTATGTTAGTAGCAATAGAGCAATAATAATAATAATAAAGCAATATAATAAATCAGTAAATATGCGCCTCCTGCTGTAATAAAGGTTCTGGTTGCACAGCAATTACGCTGGCATCAAAAAACCGCACAGATTAAACAACAATGTATTAGAACGACTTTCACGAAGTAGTTCATTGCTGTCATTTCACATTCATAAATGAACATGCTCTCGTATTTGTAAAGTGCAATTCGCTGTTGTTTTTGCATTTAATGTTTCATAAAAGATCAGTTCGACCATTGACTTTACCTCCATAAAAATCATTCACAAACCATTCAACTTTTTTTAAATCAAAAGAAATGAGAAGATAGTGGACATGATTTTCACATTCATTGCTTTAAGCATTAATTGCTTTCTATATTATGCTGAGGCAGTGGTGGCAGTTTTATCTAAAGATACCACTCTTGGCCACACGAACTTGGCTTCTTTCTTACGCTTGAACTACAACAAAACTGATAAAAGATGATAATAGCAGTAGACTCAAAAACATTAGTATTCTTGTCATTCAGCAAGTTTTCTACTACTATCTATAGCCGTGACACGAACAACGGTAAATAGTATTTTTTTACTGGTGACATTACTGGTCATCATGACTATTTTCAAGTTTTTTTTGCTGGCAATGACACTCTTTTGCACTTGGGAATTGTGACGAAAAACTTTTGTATAAAATAAAAAATAGGTACTTTTGTCTATAAGCAATGAATATCATTGAGAGAAAAGAAAAGCAAGTATTTTTTGTGCTTTCCTTTACTTTCACATTAAGTACCTTTATAAATTACAACGTGAAATACATTCTAAATGCTTAATTTTCCAAACAACACTACTGTGTATCGCCATTGTAAATCAATGTAAGCTGATGTGGACAATGTTGACATTAAAAGTTTAAATTTTTTTTCCAACAAGGGATATGACCTCATGTGCTAGCCAAAAAAATTGTAAATTAACCGGTGTGTAGCTTAATCAAGTAAAAATAAGCAAAAAATGCGGATGTCGCCATAGTGACTAAATAGTGACGTCTATTATGATTAAATTAAAAAATAATGTGTATTGAACATGGATACAGAAAGTGCCAATCAAAGTAAAGTCACCAAAAAAGCTCAATTTTTGAGTCGAAAAATGTTTTATTTTGTAAATATTTTGTCGTAAACATCACCATCACAAGCCCGGTAAGTGACAGGAGGGCAATCACTGTCAAGATGAATGAAAACGACGTACTTTCGACAGGTACAAATAGTGTGTAATGTGAAATGTGTCGTGTGTGATGGTGGTGGTGGTGGTGATCTAGACTTGAGTGAGTGAACTGTGTGAGCTTTCGTTACAAAGATGACGAGGATGAGGATGAGTACACTGATCTTTAAGAATGTAGCGGTCAACATCTTATTTCCTAATAGGGTAAACAACTTGGTTACACTCTGAAAAATGTCCACTTATTTAACACTACACTCTGATCATGGTGGCATTTAATTTTACTCTTTGTGTTGGCTGCTGCAACATATATTTGTGTTATTGTCTAACCAATTTTATGAAATTCAGTATGAAACGACAAAAAACATTTTAGTAAATGTCGCATGTACTCACACCACAATTGTGTTTCAGACTACGCCCGAATTACGGAACACTTACATCCAACAATTTTCTTTAACATATAAAAAGGCAGAGCTTAGCAATCGATGCAGCAACTTTAAAAAAGATACAATATTATTAAGTAGCACATATGGTGCTACTTTATGATTTCAGTCTGTCAGTCTGTCCGTCCGGCCGTCCGTCCGGCCCTCCGTCCGG
>JAHZMT010005219.1:0-13349 GCA_027743785.1 Sinhomidia bicolor
CATTACCGCAGGATCAGTGGAAAGGAGTCGCAGTTTTTTGTTGGGGTTTAGGCTGGTTCTCCCTGCCCTGCTTGGCCTATATATATGCCTGCCTGGCAAGCTCCAGCCTTTGCCAGCATTGCAATGCAACTAGAGAGGCAGAAGAGGACTACAGATAGATAGTGTGTTTGTGTGAAGGTAAACTACTGCAAGTTAGAGTCAGTTGAGACGGAGGCAGAGTTTTGGTCTGGGGAAGTATACTATTATTATTATGAAGTTGGTTGATTGATGGTGTGTGTGTGTACATTCATTCATGCTGCTCATCTGTATGACTTCCTCTGTCTTCTCTTGTTGTTGTGTGCTTTACGCCAAGCATTTTAAACTAGCCAACGTTATCTTCTTAATTTTATCATCATTATCGTCGGTACAGCACAGAATACCAAACAAAAAAGAAAGAAAACGATTTTAGAAATGTACTGCAAGTTATTATTTTCTAGGTGTTGTCGTTACAAGTTGACTTTTTTGTGCAGCTCATTTTTTTTAATAATTAAGAATTAAGACGTTCAATAGTTGGGGGAACATAATTTGATAAATCTGAAATTAAAGGTATAATTTTAAACAAATTTATGAGGACGTTTGAATGCATTTATTATTGATTATTTGGAGGATATTGGTAAATTAAATTTTTTTGAATTTAATGAACTGTGTGTTTAACGGTTTTAGATCCAGTGGAGGTGGGCAGTAATTATGGTTCCGAACAGTATATAAACTAGCCCTTGGCAGACTCCATGGCTTTGGGAGGTTTTGCAGGCAATGCAGGCAGGCTGATACTCTAGTGATGAATTAGATTCGCTAGTTAAAAAAGCATTTTCTTAATTGATTATCAGCTACTTTAAGTAGTAACGGAACGTGAAAATGTCTCAAAGACCGTTGACTGGCAAGCCTACTCCAAGTATGGTTAGCTCTTTGTGGTACTCTTTTGACTCCGCTGAGGAAGACAAAGAGCTGTGGATCTTGGAACAGGAAGTTCAAGCTGAGGTAATTGTTACAACTCCATGAAGTAGCGATTGATGCTGTTTAATTAAAATTATTTTTAGTCAAATTCGTACAACATAACTGATACTACTACTATACCTTATAAACTTGAACTGGAGCATTTATAAAGGGACAGTTGAAACACTACCGTTCATATGTTGATTATAATCTTGTTAGACGATCAAGTGATTTTTTAAAACTTGTTTTGCAGTTGGAACGTGTAGAACAAAAGCACTCTGACACTTTACCTGTGGGAAAATCCAGTAATGAGGTACGTTCAAATCAATTTTATTTCATGATTTATCACATGGGTTCTAATCTAATGTTTGGTTTAATTGATGATTCACCAATGTAAAATATCATGTCTTTGTTCCTCTTGTCAACACACCTGATTAATGTAACAACCATTTTTACATTACACCGTTAAAAAGTTGCAAAATAGTGCTTTTGCTTTTGGAGTTTGATTAACTTGGATCTTTACAAATCTTTCAATCTTTTGCTATTTGTTGATTTTCTTTAAAATGCAGTCTGTGGGATTTAACGGTTTGTGTTGTCTTAACATTACAACTAATTATAATCACTCTCGCTCATCTCTCTGCTTCTTGTGAGCTTTCATATGCTTAAATTTGGTTCTTCGTCACAGTATCTGCTTTGACTGCCGCCTCTACATCTTTAAAATCTCAAATTAACAAATTAAAAAAATGTTCACCGTTGTCGATTAGAATTAAACATACTTTTTCTGCAAGCTAATAGCAATATAAAATATTCGGCTATTTGGCTTCATTTTCACATCTTTAGGGAGAGGAGAGCCAACCTATTCCCGTACTTCTTGATGATTGTGTAATTCAAAATCCGATTCAAATTGACTTGCAGAGTTACGTTGATGAGGATGAGGATGAAGATGAAGAAGAAGATGATAATGATGATGAGGAAAGTGAGAGTCATGACGACGATGATGACGAAGAGATTGATATGGATGTTGAGGACCATGATTCCCCAACATTCTAACAAAATCAAAATCCCACTTACCTCTACATCTTCTCATTTGATTTTATTTCGGGAACATACGATGGTCAAGAAGCCTTATTATTAATAATATGTATGGACAGTATTCAAATGAATAATTATTACTGCGCCTTTTTACGTACAATGCGTTATCGAAATATCAATGCGAAATATAAATATCAATACCACCAGTGAAGTGGCTGTGAAATTTGCAATATATATTAAATTGACGAAAAATTGATAAAATGGCAAGACAGTCAGCTTTAAAAAAATTAAATTTAATCCGAGAATCTAAATAAAATTTGAACTATTTTCGAACTACTTTTTCAATGTGTTCGTTCAAACGTCGTTTCTAATTAATAGTGCTGCAAATTGCAGTCTACAACGAGTCAATGCAACTCATAATTTGTCTGTACATCATTTACTATATGATTTCATCAAACTCGAATACCAGTGCTAGTGTTAAATGTCACAAATCGGTATTTCTGCACGTACACAGACAAATTAAATACTTTTAACTCTAACTTCTTTTTACATGCTATACTCACTTGTCAAACCATTGTTGTGATGACTGTGTTTCTGTGTCTATCAACTAGACAAAACTTTTAAAACAATGAGCGCTTTAAACAGCAGGTTTAAACGTTACCTGCATGCAAACATTCGGGTACTACTAGTTTCATTTGAATTTTGAAGAATATTGATTAAATGATTTATTCTCAAAAATTACAAATTATTGCTTTAATCTGTCATTTAAATGACGAGTTTTTCTAGCATGCGAACAATTTTTCCGCACTTATCTTCAACTGTAATATTTCTACAGAATAAAAGATTTTAAATGAAGCGAACAAAATAATGATGACATTGTGTTGCCATAAAGTTTTTTGGTACAAAATAAGTAAATACATTTACTTAATTAGTTCCTAATACTTTGGCAGGGAGCATAGTTTATTTTACTAGTGCTCTCTGCACTGTGAATCGTTGATTGTGATTGTGTCAGCATATATTACTTCCCGGTTATTTAGTGTTACTGTTATTATTTTTAGTCGTGTAAGGAAGACATACAATCTCAAATATGTTGGGAAATCAAAATATCTGCGGGAAACAAAATATCTCTGGAAAAGAAATTTTCTCTTGGGGAAAAACTGTCTCTTGAAGACACAAAATCTCCCAAATTGAAAATATGTCCGAAAGACACAAAGCCCCCAGAAAACAAAAAGACTTCTAAAAACAAAAAATCCCCTAAAGACGAAAAATCCCATAAAGACGAAAAGTCCCGTAAAGACGAAAAGTCCCCCGACGACAAAAAGTCCCCTAAAGACGAAAAGTCCCCTAAAGACGAAAAGACACCTGAAGACGAAAAGTCTCCTGAAGACGAAAAGCCCCCTGAAGACGAAAACTCTCCGAAAAAGAAAAAAATGCCGGGAAAAGTGAAAGTGAAAGTTGTTTCCGGTAGGAATCTTCCTGTAAGTGTTACCATTAAATACTACATTTGTATAATTATTTAAAGTAAAACAAATATATACTTGGTCATAAATTTTTAGCTTATTTTTTTAAAAATTATTAAAAACTACTGAATGAGTATATTTTTTTCTTTTCTCATGATAGATCATGGACCGCAGCAATTTGACAACGGATGCATACGTTGAAGTGAAGCTGGGTTCAACCATTTACAAAACGGATGTGTATCGGAAATCCCTAAATCCTGTCTGGAATTCGGAATGGTTTCGCTTCGAGGTAGGAATTGCCTGTTGTTTGCAAGTTCCCCAGTTTGCTCTTATTGGTGCTTGGCCGATCGACGCATTTTGTTTTCCATTACTATCGATGCAAAGTGGTCGATAATTAAGTTAATACTAGAATATATTTATGGTTTTCTTATTAGATGGACGATCTAGAATTGCAAGACGAACCTCTACAAATAAGACTAATGGATCATGATACTTATTCTTCAAATGATGCTATTGGAAAAGTTTACCTAGACCTGAACCCATTGCTGTGTAACTCTTCCAGAGGCAAGGGTGCGTAAATACAATTTTTAGAATTTGTTTTATTTCATAGTACTGTATTAAAAGAAGTATAAAAAAATTTCTGATTGGATTATTTCAAACAGATACTTCTGGAAAGATGATTTCAGGGTGGATTCCAGTTTATGATACCATGCATGGAATTCGCGGGGAAGTAAATTTGATTGTCAAAGTTGAACTTTTCTCGGATCTAAATAAATTCCGACAGTCATCTTGTGGAGTTCGTTTCTTTTTCAGTAAGTGCTCATCTGACAATGCTCAACTTTTCATTCGTGTATTCACTGTCTTGAAATGGCAGATGTCAAATCAAATATAATTTTTTCTACCTCAGCGCACAATAAATAGATTTAAAATATAAATATTTTGGAAGTTCACAGGAACAAGATAGTGGACCTTAACCTAACCTATCGCAATGCAATGGTGTTAATAAATCTGGTAATCATTCTATTAATTTTGAATTGCTGTAAACTCAGGTACAAACAATGTTTTGATTTGGAGGGCGAATCCGGAATAGTTGTTCGTGGCATAGGAACTGCGGCCTACCTCACTAAGCAGTACGAAAGTCAGCTTTCTCCAACCTGTGGAGAGACACTTGGGTTGTCACGAGAGTAAGTCTGAATACATGTTTTTAGTCCTAATGTTGTTACAGTATAATAATGCAGGATCAGTAAATGCCATTGTCATGCAAGACAAAGAACGCATCAAATATTTTAAAAGCATAGGTATTTAGAATGAAACTCTAAAATACTAAAATTCATGAGGTCATCGAGAACTGTTAGTTTCAAATGATGTCATTTGTCATTATTATTATGTTTAACTACTACTAAAAGCTAGACTACTGAAAGTACAATTTGAAAATGTGTCAAAGTGTAGTAAAGTTTATACCGTACTCAATAATGTAGATGTGCCTGCATTTAATAGTTTTAGTCTTAGTTTAGGTTCGGAAACCACAATTACCACTACTAACTAATCTTTAGTATACTTGAAAAAGCCTTCGTACAAAGAGTCGTGGTGGCGATAGATCATAGAAAGTCTTTGAAAACGGAAGACGTTTTAGTGTAAGGAAAACAGCTGTAGTTCTGACTGGTGACAAACAACGCTAAACATTTGGGATTAGCTAATTTTAATTTAACTTTTTGTTGTAAGCGGGACAGCAATTTCATTTACGATCAATACAAAATAATGATGTATAAACTAACAAGTGGTCCAAGCGGGTGCTAAAATGGGGTATGTGTCGAACAAGTACATTCCTATGTATTTAAATATTCGCTAACTTTGTCATTGTCGCAACTCCCTTCCTATTCTTAACAATAAATATTTAGTACTCCTATCGTACTTATTTTCTGTAATCTTTTTTAATTATTCTCACTTGTATACAATTGTCTGTACGCCTGTACGGAGTAACTTTAAATGATAATATATATGCTGTTTTCATTCAATTGATATTCGATGGATGTACGTGTGCGTAAGGTGTAGCTGATGATGGGTGGCTGTTGCGATAAAGCACATTTTTCCAGCACTCGTAATAATAATATCTCTCTATTACCTTGATGGTTATTTACCGTTTACCTGTATTTGTTAAATTCGGCACGGCTAAACAAGTATATTTCTGTTCTCTCGTACTGCAGTAACTATAATATTCTTTCTATCTACTATGATAAATTTTTCTCCGTTTTTCGTATAATAATTTCTATGTGAAATGTTGTGATTTTACACTTTTTTGCCTCCATTTGTCTGGTATGCAAGTGCAATATATACTATTCTCTTTGTATTTACCTATGTACTTTGTAATTCTTGTATTGTGTCTCCCATGTACCCATTGCGTTGTCGTAATGTACTCTCGTTTATTTCTAAATTTAACGGAATCGCTCTTGTACACAGAAATGAGCTCTTGGAACATTTACTCGCTTTATTTCTTTTTATATGTACCTATCAATGTATTCTATCATCATGTACCTATATGTATTTATATATCTATCTAACTATATTCTCTCTTCACGCTAAAATTACTGGCTTTGGCCTACTATTTGGTGATTCTGTGGTGTTTTAATAGGGTCACGGACTTACAAGGTTATCGTTCTGCATTCACGAAACACTACAGTAGAAGTTTGCGAAGGCGAGGTTGTCCAGGCCGGGCTCCTCGACTTCAAAGACGCAGTTTTAGAGCGACGAGCTCATCAGATAGCATGTCTGTACTGCATCATCAACTGTCGAAAGATGATCTTGATGACGGTTTTAAGAGAAAGTGTCATCATGATGACACTTGTTGTGTATTGGGACGAGTTGCTGCTTATGCAGGGGGAGAAGCTGCTGAACTACCAAGTACTTGTGGTGCTGGTGGGGCTGGGGCTGCTGCCGTTTTCGCGACTAGACAGAGACACGCCTCTTGCGAGGGGTTCAAGGAACGAAGAAGCTCTTCTTTTCGTGAAGATTCTTTAATGAGATTAGTGAAATTTCATCTTAAGAAAAGCCTTCTTACATCGTCCACGCAATCAATTCCACCTTCAACAAGCAGCACTTCTGCTACACATTATAATAAAGACGTGTTCTTGATTGGCAGTAATAGTAATAGAAGAGTTCCTATTGAAGCCACTAGTCAGAAGAGCCAGTTGATTGTTGCAACTTCTGAGCCTTGCATTGAAGTCAGCTCTATGCAGTGTTCTGCTGGCGAAGGACTCACAAAGTGCCCGTCCTTCACCACTACCTCTACAGTACCTGTCAGTCCTCTGCCTCACAAAACTTCAAAATCCGTATCCCTTACCACTCCCAACTCCACATCCTGTCGGAGCCGTAGCACTAGTAGGAGTCCACTTTGTAGTAAAACACGTCACAATAACTTAATGGAATGCTCGTCAGCGGTAATTCATGAAAATGACATTGCCGACAGTAGTTCTAGCTGTAGACAAGAGGAAAAGCCTTTTGTAGCATGCAGTATAACTGAACCCTGTGGTCGTAGTCAAAGTGCTTTAGCTTCTTGCATGATAACGCACCATCGAACACTCTCAGAGACTCTTAGCCCTGCTTTTTCTGGCCAAACCGTACGAGAGCATGGCATTTGTCGCACTCTAAGTAGAAGTGTAAATAATTTAGATCAAAACACTACAGAGACTTTCAGTTGCCAGGGCCAAAATCCACCGAATCTTGGTTATTTGGGCAGTGGTGGTGCAGACTTTGAATCAGCCGGCAGTAATTTAGACTCAAATGTAGATGAAGATTCGACTTCTGATACGTCTTTGAGATACTTGTACGGTTGTGTAGGAGAAAATGTGCATAGTAGGGGAGGTGCACGTGGAGGTGCTACTAGCTGTCGAGTTAGGCGAGATGTTGTAGAGATTGAAAGCGACACAAGTAAAGACTTCACAAAAGCAACCTCCTCTGGAAATGACGCCTGCTCAGTAGACAATGACGAGTTATCGCCAGTTTCAGAACGTGAGGGATTCTTGTCACTGAGAAAGAAGCGAGGCTCTCGAAGGAAAGATAGGTATTCAAAATCATCCCTGGTGAAACGTGCCAGCACAAACTTTTATGAAAGAGGTTATCTGCTAGGCGGCACCGATCGTATAAAGGAGGAGGTTGTGAAATTTTTTAAGCGAAAAAAGAGTAGTGATGATAATGAAAGTTGTAGCAGCAGCACTACAAAACAACCTTCGTCATCAGCCAATGTAAAAAAGTGTACAAAATTAAAGTCATCACCGTACAGAGAGGCCAAATTTTTCTTTCGCAAACGTAGGACCACTTCGAATAGCACCACCAAGAACCTGCCGGACGAGACTGGCACACTTAGTTATAGCACCAGAAGTAAATCCTCTAGTCAGTTGTTTAGATCAAATAGTGATAGTCATTCGTTAGGACAGACTTCACTGGATAGCATGCCTTCCGTAGGTTCTGAACCCTTGTTTGACGCAGAGGATGACGATTCAACGCACCACGAGATTCTTACAAACGCCGCCAACGAAACATTTTATCTTAGCGAAAAAATTATTGGGCCAAATGTAACTAGTGTGCCTGCGCTGCAAATACCTGAGGTTGATGAAGAGGAAAAAGAGAATCAATCTGTGATCAAGATAGCAGAACAAAGTAGCAATTGTTGTAGCACTACTACGAAGAAGAATGACGCCATATCTTCAGTTAATCCTTCCAGCCACAACGTGCTACAACTGGATAGGAAGCAAATCATCGAAATAATTAAAGAGTTAGGTTACTCAACGGAATCGCCCTTAAAGCTTTATATATCCAGCATGGATGCTTTGCTTGTGTATGATCCGTCAGATGAGCCCTCTTCTACAACACTTGCTTCAGGCGGAGGTCCTGCTGCGGCTGCTGCTAATACTAAAGACACCTTTGACGCTGCTAGTGGTGGAGGGTACGCTACTGATAGTTCTGCTTCAGCTTTGTCACAACACTCGTGTGCTTTTAAACCTGCATTTATTCACGCTACTACTGTTGACTCTATTAATTATTCAAAATTTAGTGGTGCTAGCTGTTGCTGTAGTAGTAATTGTTGCTGTAGTAGACG
The DNA here is from genome assembly GCA_027743785.1 of Sinhomidia bicolor. Taxonomy (NCBI): domain Eukaryota; kingdom Metazoa; phylum Arthropoda; class Collembola; order Entomobryomorpha; family Entomobryidae; genus Sinhomidia; species Sinhomidia bicolor. The sequence goes on from JAHZMT010005219.1 coordinate 8,557, forward strand.
TAGTAGTAAGTGTAGTATGGTGGTGACACCGCCGTCAACTTGTACCGCTCGGTCGCCACGCTTTTTATGTAGACATGGCACCGTAAAAAATAGGCCATTGTTACGCAATTCTGAGTCAGAAAGTACCAATCCTTCGGCATTAAACTCATTCTCAACTCTTGGTTCATCCAGTAGGCTAGGTGAGGTCCCCACAACGGACAGTTTTAGTACGAATGCAAGTGAGTCAGCGAGAAACAGTTTTTCTGTACTAAATCAGGTTATTTGTAGGCACAATGAGAACTCATGGCTTCCCGGGCGAACAGACAATAATGATAAATGTAACAATTGTTTTATGATGAGAACCAATGATGAATCGGATAGCAGTAGTATTGGCAATGCAATTTCTAGTGCTTCACCCGGAGGAATCTCATGTGCGATTCATGGTAGAAGTTCTCATAACTGTTTTCCAACAGGCAGCGGTAGAGATGATGATTACTATCATCCTATCGTAGAGGAGAACAGTTCCAAAGAGAGTGTTTTATTGTACAGGGCAAATAGTAGAAACTGTTGTAACTGCGACGATATTTTAGAAGTTGTAACCGTTAGTAATAATAGTGAAGAGGATGTAGATGGTGGAAGTAGGTATGAAGGACACGACGAGGGCGACAATAGCACTAATATAGATTGTAGGAAGACGATGAAGGAGGCGGAATTGAATGAAAATATGAGAAATGTTTTGGGTGAGAAATCTGACGAGCAAATTGGTGTTGCTGGATGTAATAGGTCTCCCATTCCAGAGGAATTGCTTTTCGACAGAACCACGCCAACAATTTCAAACCAACCCTGCGGCAACGTCAACCACTCCCTAACAGCCATTGTTGGTGGAAGTTCTAACGCTAGCACAGCAGCCACCGTACTGTCTTCCTCTACCGCTGCTACTAACAATATTAGTCAAAACGTGTCGGCAACATCTATTCCCTTCACTGTTAACTCCAGCAATTCTGTAACAAATAATAATAATAACAGTACCAATAACAACACCGTTTTTGTGCCACGCCAAGGTGGTTGTGTAGTAGCTCATCAACACAGTGACCCAATTTCGAATTTTAACAATACGACTCTTGGCACAACTGCCACTACTAATAATAATCCAATAGGAGGTTGTGCTGGAGACGCTTCCAAACGAATCCTTGGTACCAAAACTAGTCCCGAGGAGAAGTCTGCAATAAATGGTGGTAGCAATGTTGTCCGGTTAGATGAAATTGGCAAAGAATCCCTAGCCTCCTCAACTCCCTGTCCTTCTCATCCTAATTGTGAGCCCCAACTTTATCATCAACAGCAAACTGCAAACGGACTTACTACTGCTAATCATCATCGTCATCCCCTGCACCACCAAGCTGCATGCAAAGAGATACCCACTAATTTGGGTCAAGAGGTGTCCGTGAATGTTCTTGGAGCTACGCTACACGACCATGGAGATGCTGCTCAAGATAGAAATAGTGGTAGTATCACGCTGTGTAAAGCTGGCGTGTCCAAAACATCCAATACCATCAGCCATCCTGGTATATCCAGATACCCCTCTGCTGGATCCGCCTATTTAGGTCCTAATCATTCTAATATGACTACAACCATCTTAACAACCGGGACGGGAACCCTTCCTGTTGTTGTTGCTGGTGGTGGAAGCAGTGGTGCGCTTCATAGGCGCAGCTCGGAGTCGGATCTGAGCACGCCTCCAAAACGTAAGCGTTGATGAAATTGCTAAATCTCTTCAATTTTTTAAACCAATGTGTAGAAAAATTCCCGTGTATTATCAGAGAATTTTTAAAAATGTTTTTTGTGCACTTGCAGCAAATACAATATCAACAGCTACACATATGAGAGGTTTTCCAACAACTGGGTTGAAACCGGGTATTACCACTACAATTGATCAGTATGGACTGATGGAGTATCCGTTTATAACAATTTCCCAGTTCCCATCAGGATTCTTAACACATATCGGTAAAATTTGCTTATCGTTACTTGCCATTAGAAAGATGGGTGCTTTAGTGGGCCTCACATAATGAGGGTTTTCTGCGTAAACGCTATGCAGCCATATAATGTTATGTACATACACACAGTTATGATGACACATTTTTGGTACATTTATAGGTGGAACAGTTACTGCTCGCTCGGTAAAACTACTGGAGCGGATTTCCAATTTGGAAGAACCAGAGTCTCGCGATGCATGGTGGAATGAGATTAGAATGGAAATACGAGCGCACTGTCGTGCATTTGGATGCACGGTTGTGGTTGGATATGAGGAGCATACTACGATGTGGTAATTGGTTTATCTAAGTATTAAAGCAATTTTTTTTAAATTCATTTTATTTATTTTCACATGCTTTTCTGCAGTGACGACGTTTGCGTTTTGAGTGCGTCAGGAACTGCTGCTATTGCGGCTACAACTATTGGCCTAAAAAATGTAGAGTTACTTACTGTTAGTACAAAACAAGGAACGACAAATGCTGTGATAGCTGACACTCCGTGTCCTGGTCGTGGAGTTGAAAAGGACAGAGCGGCGTTGTCCAAGATTGATAGTGTTATAAGCAATACTGCAGGCAATGTAAGCAAAGCAACGACGGCTTTAGTTAACATGAATAATTATTTCCATTAATAAGAATGCAATTGGTAAAGTGTACTTGTGAAATTTTGTGTTGACTATATAGGGAGCACTAAAACATTTGTTAGTCACCCCTTCAAAGCTCCGTCGTGACTCTGATCATGATCAGAATTGTTCCATGCTTCACGTTCCCAGTAATCCTGCTGGTTTTCCTTTTCCCGTAAAAATGTCTAGATGTCATGTTTGCAGGTAATTAATCATAATCAATATTTCGCCAATAAGAACGTTTCCCGTGTTCAGTGTTAAATGTTAGCATGTACTGCACCTTCTAAGTTTGTAACTACTTTTTTAAAAGTTGAAACGACGACCTAACTATCACAGTTGTACATAAACAAATAATATGTGTGCTCAATAGAAAAGGAAGAGTTCCTGATGTACTGATTGTTACGGTTGATGTACCTCCTGGATTACATATTACTGGTAAAGGGACTCTAATTCAAGCTCAAGTGTTTCGACCCAAAAAGGATTGTAAGGGTGAAATAAGCGCCAAAGAAGTATCTGATAGTTTACCGTTCTTGGAGTACGAACTGCACCGTCGACTGATCAACAAACTGAAAGTTAAAGGAATGAATGCTATTTTTGGTTTGAAGGTATTATTGATTATAATAAATATTTTTATTGTAAAGCTTTTGTACAAATTGTGACTATAAATGCCTGTTTGTCTTTTGTTTAGGTACAAATATGTTTGGGGGACAAACTAATGGTAGCATTGGCTACCGGTACAGCAATGTATGTTACCGCACTTCCTCCTCCAGGGGTTCCTATTATCACTGCTGGAAACTTAAAGACGGATGCTCAAAAGGTGTTGCAATATCAGAAAGTTGTCCAGGATGCATACGACAGGAATCGTCAGCATTACGATCTTAAAAGCATACCAATTCCGGTAATTTGATTGGTATTGCATGGTAATATTGTAATAAAAAGTCAACCATCGTAAAACTAATAATATGAATCGGTGTTAAAATGTTGAAATAGACTAGTGGGAGACAGTCTGGCAGCTCTGGAGAGGATTCAGATGAAGAGGAAAATACAGATGTTCACAGCAGTAACAAGGACACGTACATACTTGAAGTAGATGATGCAGAAGATATAGACATTATCTCCATGTTGATAGATCCTCATCCAACGACAGCATTTCTGATGAACAACATTGACTATCTGCATGGCTACGAAGAACATCATGTTTCAAGTCAGCAAATGTTTAGCCAGGTTTGGAGGTGCAGGATCCCTACGCTGTCATTGCGCCAATTTACAGCGTATTTTGAGCGTCTAATTAGGGTCAGTTAAACCGATTGCTATTATAATTAACCTGAACTTTTTAGCAACCTCTCGTAAGAAAGAGAAGAACTTTGCTGTGCTATGTGTCGTTTTAATTCATTCTATTGCATTCTTTGTAGGCGGTATGCTTCAAGTTGCGTAAAATGATGCCGTGCATAATCTCCAAATTATCGTTCACTGTGGAATTGCCGGAACCTGATGAAATGCAAATATCTATAATCGGTACAGATTTACTAGATAATTAAATATTATCATCTAACTTTTCCTCTTCAGGAAATATAATTATGTTTAAAATCTTTTAGGGCTGGCGCTAGGCATGACTGATCAATCCAAAGTTCCTGTTGTTGACAAAGTTGTACAGATCAAATCTGGGTCGGTTGTCTCTGTAGCTAAAGGTAATGTATTATCGTTGTATTAGAAATTATCGTCATGGCCGTTGTGCTGGCGTCTCGTAACCAAAATAACCTGGTTGTAGAAGATAGTGAACTGATGTTTCCACTGGAGGACGACGGCAGTGCTAGCGGAAGTACTACCGGCAATAGTGTGGTTTCTGGACAGCACTCGGCAAGCATCAAAATTGGCGAGCTGCCTTCTGGAAGCGGTGAGGCGAATAAAGAGCATCGGAGTACACCCCCACCGACTTCTGGGATCCTAGTACCTGTGGTAGGCCAAATGCATAATTCTGGTGTGGCTTTAATTCCACGAACTTTTCCCCATCAGTCCTGCACCATTTCTTCTATTTCCCATTCTCATTGTAGCAGTCATTTGAGTGGCAATGGTTGTGGGCATGTAAGTTTTTGACTGTCGTTTGTCGCTTGTAATCTACTACATCAGGCTTTATTTTTACCGATTTCAATACTTTATATAAAAGGAATAA